>PVJS01009569.1:0-12809 GCA_004027185.1 Glis glis
TTTATTTTGAAACCGGGTCTCACAAAGTTGTGGAGGACCTCACTAAGTAGAGAGAGAGAGAGAGAGAGAGAGAGAGAGAGAGAGCTGAGGCTGGCCGCGAACCCGGATCCTCCGGTCTCTGCCTCCCAAAGTACTGGGATTACAAGCTTGCGCCACCACGCCTTGCTCTATTTTTTATTCTTTATTTTGAAACAGGGTCTCACTAAGTAGCTGAGGCTGGCCGTGAATCTGCGATCCTCCTGTCTCAGTCTCCCAAGTACTGGGATTACAAGCATGCGCCACCACGCCCGGCTCTTTTCTTTTCTTTTTTTTAATGACACTTCCATTTGGGGCAAATCCAGTCCAGTTATTTTGGAGAGTGAATCTTGATTTGAGTTTGGCTTCTTCATGAGTAGATGCAGGAGATGCATCCTTGGTGGGGGCCCCAGTGGGAGGCTGAGCCCTCCTCAGTGCACCCGCCACAAGGCGCCCACAACAGCGTCCTGGTGGGATGTTCATTTGCATCACTTGGCTAAGGCGGTGCCCATCAGGTTCCTCCCCTGTAAAGTTGCTGTTTTTCCCGTTTGGATTAATAAGTATTTGCCAACATTGAAAGGTCAGGCTGAGGAAGAAGAGCCAGAAGAAAGCCTGTGAAGGGGCAGCCAAAACCAGGGAAGGAGAACATTCTGGAACCAGGAAGAGTTGCTAGGTGAAAGAGGGAGTGGTTGGTCATTTTGGCCCAGCACTGTCAAGAGACCAATCTAGAAGAGGATGAAAGTGTTCACTGCTGGGCACAGTGATCCCAGTACTTGGGATGCTGATATAGGTGGATCACAGGTTAAAGGCCAGCCTCAGCAATTTAGCGAGACCCTCAGCAACTTAGTGAGACCCTGTTTCAAGAAAATAAAAAATAAATATAGGACTGGGGGTGTAGCTCAGAGGTAGAATGCCCCTGGGTTTAATCCCCAGTACCAAAAAAAAAAAAAAGTGTCCAATGGTACAGCTACTGCATGCCAGTCAATCTAGTCAAGCCTAGTTTGGGTGGCACCAGGGGCCTGAAGTCAACTTGTGAGTCAAATGTGAAAGGGAAGTTTGGCATCGTGGCATAGGCCTATAATTTTAGTATGTAGGCTGAGGCAGGAGGATCACAGGTTTGAGGCCAGCCTCAGCTGCTTAGTGAGGCCCTCTGCAACTTAGTGAGACCCTGTTTCAAAATAAAGAATAAAAAATAGGGCTGGGGTGTAGCTCGGAGGTAGAATGTCCCTGGGTTCAATCCTCAGTGCCAATAAATAAATAAATAAATAAATAAATAAATAAATAAATAAATGAAGGGGGAGGATGTGAGAATAGAGACCATGAGGAAAATGTCCCTTTAGGGAAGTTTGTGGGCTGGGCAGAGAGACAGGTGGTGATGGAGAAGTGTAGAGGAGACTTGGAGTCAGGAGTGTCATCGGAAGGAGCCGGTTGAGAGGTGGGAGTCAGGAGAGCAGGGCAGTGGGAGATCCCAGGTGGCAGGATGCGGTGGGGCTGGGTGTGCTTGGAGCCTCTGCTTTCTCTGCTGAGGGGCAGGTGGGCTGGCTGGAGGGAGGTGGGGCAGAGCCATGCTGAGGGGACCTCTGGGGAGAGGCAGAGACAGGCTGACCGGTGGTTGCGAGGGCGGTGGTCAGCAAGGAGGGCAAGCCTAGGGTCTGGGCGTGAAGGCAGGAGGGTCTGAGGAGGCGGGGGGTCGGTAACAGGGTCTCAGGGATGGCGGGCCACGTGTACGGTGAGAGGAGTGCAGGCAGGGCTGGTGTTCCCGGGAGGCGGGCGTCATCGCCTAATGCTGCTAGGACAGGGCTGAGAGCCGGAGGGCTGAGAGGTGTTTGGACGTGAGGAGGTCTGGGAATCGGGGCTGGAGGACGGGAGGAGGGGAAGGGGGGATAGATGAGGGCGGAGGTGGCCAGGAGCCGGGGCTTCGGGGTTTATAAATAAAGGATGATGACACTGAAGAGCTGAGAAGGTCCCGATGCTGGGACCCTAGAGGAACAGTGCATGTGACAGGAGAGGCATGTCTGGGCCCCAAGGAGGCCAGTGCCCCCCTTGATCACGGTCTCTAAGTGGTGATGTGAGGGACAAGGCGGCCAGCTCTGGAGAGGCCTGAGGGCTGTCTTTGGATGAGCTAGGTCTCTGTCAAAGGTGGAAGGCAGTGACTGGAGCGGTGTGGGGAGGCACCCTGGAGCTGAAGCACTTGGAGACCCACCACCAGGAACGTGGGGTCCCAGCCCCGCATCTGGCTTCTGTCAGCACTGAGGGGTCAGGACTCACAGGACAGGTTTGAGGAGGGGCCACCCAAGGCTTGGTCACCCCATGGGAGCATGGAGGGCACGGAGAGGGTCTGGTCCCCGCCCTCTGTTCTTCTGGGAGCGCCCAGCCTGCCTGGTCACCACTCCACCCAGCCTTCCTCGTGCCTGCTGGTGGGAAAGAGTTCAGAGCACCATTTGGCTTCCATGAGATCAGAGACTGTGATCCAAAGAGAGTCCTGGATTATGTGTACTGGTTCCATTTCTGCTACTGATGTAATGGGCGGGGGGAGGCTGGGGATGTAGCTCAGTGGTCAGTGAGTTGCCTAGAATGCACAAGGCCCTGGGTTCGATCCCCAGCACATAAAAAAAAATCACTGATGTAATAGGGGACTCTCTGCAAGTCCTCAATCCTTTCTGGGCCTTACTTTCCTATCTCTGTATTGGGGTGGTGACAGACCCGTCTTCAGGCCAGTTGGTTTCTATGCTAGAAACCTCTTGCCTGGATCAGATCAGATCCCACTCCGACACAGCCCAGTGGCTGTGCACCTGGGGTATGAGCAGCCCAGGGCCCCCAACCTCCTGGGTCCTTGACCGGTGAAGGGGTCTTCAGGATTTCCTCAGCCTCGGGGCTCATCCCTCAGTCATGTGTGGCTGGACATCTTTCCTACCGCTCAAGGCTTTCTGTCACCCCCTTCCTGAAGGGGTGCTCTTGGCCAAGGCAAGGAAAGCCTCTGGTCACTGAGGTCCTTGTGACCTCAGTGTTAGCCCTCCATCGCCTTTATTCGCCTCCCTTTCCATGTCTGGGAATGCTGCCAGCAGGCAAATATTCCTTGAGCTAGACATAGATCTTTAAAGATACCTTCTGAGAAAGAAGTCTGGGAAGGGGCTGTCAGATAGTCACACCTTAGTGTGAAATAGTTGGCTTAAGCCTTTGCCAGGGGAAAACTTTGGTAGAAGGGAGGGGTTATAGCTGGGTGTAGTGGCGCATGTGATCCCAGTACTTGGGAGGCTGAGACAGGAGGATTGCAGGTTAAAGGCGAGCCTTCGCAACTGAGTGAGATTCTATTTCAAATTAAAAAATAAAAAAGGAGTCGGGCATGGTGGCGCACGCTTGTAATCCTAGTACTTGGGAGGCTGAGACAAGAGGATCCGGGTTCGAGGCCAACCTCAGCTACTTAGTGAGGCCCTTCGCAACTTAGTGAGACCTTGTTTCAAAATAAAGAATAAAAAATAGGGCTGGGGGTGTAGCTTGGAGGTAGAATGCCCCTGGGTTCCATCCCCAGTACCACAAAAAATTAAAAAAATATAAAAATTAAAAAAAATAATAAGGGCTGGAGATGTAGCTCAGTGGTAGTGCGTCCCTGGGTTCAATTCTCAATACTATGCATGCGTGCGCACACACACACACACATAGGAGCGGCGGGGGCAGAGATCCCTAGGAGCTATGTGTGTATAACAGGAGCACTTCACTCAGTCCCACCCAGCCTTTTATTTCTGTCCTGTCTCCAACCTTTTGCACCCTCACTGGTAGCGAGAAGCCGGCTCGGGTATCATGTCACCCTTCCCAGACCCAGTGTCCTGGGGACCCCCAGGCCATTTAGCCTGTTGGGGTGGGGGTAGTGGAGCTGAGTTCTCGGGGTTCCATAACTGAGCTCAAAGCATAGAACTTCTTCTCCACAGTTCGGGCTCCACGGCAACTGGAGAAATAAACACTCTGGGCTTCACAGTCCAAGTTCTGCGGTGATGTCATCCTCAGCTCCAGCCCGCTCAGCCCCACGGCTGGCTGCACCCCAGACAGCCTCTTCCCGCCTGGCCCCTGCGTAGCCTCTGAGGTAGGGTGTGGAGAGTGGGCAGAGGGGCCCGGGGCAGGGGGACCCCATTCCTTGCTCGGATTCAGCTGTAACTGCTATCGGCCCCTCCTCAGCCTTAGCCATGAAACTGCCCAAGGGAGCCAGGAACTCTGTGTTCTATGCGCAGCACCCAGAGAAGAAGGTGCCGTTGCCCTCATGGCAGGAGATAAAGCAGACCCCTGTCATCATGGCCATGATCAAAGGTGAGAGCCCAGCCCCCCAGCCCCCCTCCTGCAAAGCACCCCCCCGGCTCTCCTCAATGCCTTATACCTTACGGAAGACCTGCACCTCCAAGCTGGACCCCCAGGCAGCATCAGCTGTGGGGGTGTCTCCAGGGGTGGAGGAGGACGGGAGCATGGAAAGAGTGAGGCCAGTTTTAGAAGAAAGGATTAGGAGCCTTGAGCCGCTTTCTTTCCTTTTTTTTTTTTTGTGGTACTGGGGATGGAACCTAGAGGCATTCTGCCTCTGAGCTACACCCCCCCCAGTTCTATTTTATTCTTTTATTTTGAAATAGGGTCTCACTAAATTGCAGAGAGCCTCACTAAATTGCTGAGGCTGGCTGGCCACAAACCTGCGATCCTCCTGTCTCAGCCTCCCATATACTGGGATTACAAGCGTGAGCCACCAAGCCCCTGGCCTGCCTGCCTTCCTTCCTTCCTTCCTTCCTTCCTTCCTTCCTTCCTTCCTTTCTTTCTTTCTTTCTTTCTTTCTTTCTTTCTTTCTTTCTTTTTCTTTGAAACAGGGTCTCACTAAGTTGCTGAGACTGGCCTCAAACCTGGGATCCTCCTATCTCAGCCTCCTAAGTACTGGATTTACAGGCATGCGAAACTGTGCCCGTTTTTCTTTTCTTTCTTTCTTTTTTTTTTTTTTTTTTTTTGCTGTACCGGGGATTGAACCCAGGGGCATTGTACCTCCGAGCTATACCCCCGGCCCTATTTTTTTTTTAAACTTTATTTTGAAACCAGGTCTCACGAAGTTGCGGAGGGCCTCACTAAGTAGCTGAGGCTGCGCCCGTTTTTTTTCTATTTCCTTTTAATCTTACTTTTTTTTTGGTATTGGAGGTTGATCCTAGAGGCATTCTACCTTTGAGCCATACTGCCAGCCCTATTTTATTTTTTATTTTGAAACAGAGTCTTGCTAAGTTGCTGAAGGACCTTGCTAAATTGCTAAGGCTGGGCTTGAATCTGCTATCTTCCTGTCTCAGCCTCCCAAATACTGAGATTACAGGCATATGCCACCATCCTCAACTCAATCTTACTTTCTTTTCTTTTTTTTTTTTTGTAGTACTGGGGATTGAACCCAGGGGCATTCTACCTCTGAGTTACACCCCGGTCCTATTTTATTTTTATTTTTATTTTGAAACAGGGTTTCACTAGGTTGGTAGTCTCACTACTTGCTTAGGCTGTCCTCAAACCTGTGATCCTCCTGTCTCAGCCTTCCAAGTATTAGGATTACGGGCGTGTGCCAGCACACCTGGTTTCAATCTTACTTTCAATAAGAGACTAGATGCATTAATTCTTACTATGTTGTCAATGACTGATCATTACTCTAAGCAGGAAGTGTGGTGTAGCCTAAAGATTCCATGCAGGGGTTCTGCTGGTTGACTCTTTCAGCATTGCCAGCTCCTGTGGCTTTGGGCAGAATGATATTTCTAAGCCTCAATACTCTCATCTGTAAGATGGGGAAAACAAGGAGTATCTACCTCAAAGGGTTATCCAGGGGGCTTAATTGAAATAATCCGTATCAAATCCTTAGCATGATACTTGGCAAAGAGGAAGTTCTCAATTAATTGCATTATACATTGCCTTCTTATGCATCATCTGCCCGAGGGAAAGTGAATGTTAACTTGGAATACTGCTTTCTCTGGAGGGAAGCGGCTCAGTGGATGGGGGGGGGGGGTTGTGGCTGTAGGATTCTTTTTTTTTTTTTGGTACTGAATATTAAACTCAGGGACATTCTGCCTCTGAGCTCTACCCCCAGCCCTATTTTATTTCTAATTTGAAACAGGTCCTTTGCCGGGCGTGGTGGCGCACGCTTGTAATCCCAGTACTTTGGGAGGCAGAGACCGGAGGATCCGGGTTCGCGGCCAGCCTCAGCTCTCTCTCTCTCTCTCTCTCTCTCTCTCTCCTTAGTGAGGCCCTCCGCAACTTCGTGAGACCCGGTTTCAAAATAAAGTATAAAAAATAGGGCCGGGGGCGTAGCGCGGAGGTAGAACGCCCCTGCGTTCAATCCCCGGTACCGGAAAAAAAAAAAAGAGACAGGTCCTGGGGTTACAAGTGTCTGCCATGGCACTGGCTGGCAGTAGGATATGATGAGAGCAAAGACCCACATGTTCTTACTGCTTATTGTATTTGGGTCCTCTGCTTCTTCTTTTTTTTTTTTTTTTGGTGGTACTGGGGATGGAACCCAGGGGCATTCTACCTCCAAGCTACACCCCCAGATCTATTTTATTCTTTCATTTGGAAACAGGGTCTCACTAAGTTGCAGATGGCCTGCCTCACTAAGTAGCTGAGGCTGGCCACTGACCTGTGATCTTCCTGTCTCAGCCTCCCAAGTACTGGGATTACAAGCATGCGCCACCACACCCAACTTGGTCCTCTGCTTCTGATCAGTGGCTCAGGCTGAAGGCCACCCTGTCTGTCCTGACAGGTCCAGGCCCCGGCAAGTACCTGCGGTCATCCTGCACAGGCTACATAGACCACGACAGCTCCATGTTCCAGGAGCCAGCCTGCACCCTGCACACCCGCCACTCAGAGAAGCGTGAGCTGTCTTCCCTGTGGGGATGGGGTTACCCTTGGAGGTTGGGGCACAGTGAGAGGCACGGAGCCCTCCTCCGTAACCCCTGGGAACTGAGGTCTGCCCTGAGTGGGACAGAAGGAAGCTAGCAGGGATTCCCGGGTGACCCACCTCCTCTGAAGGCAACCCTGTGGGCCACCTCCCAACCAGACTCCCCAGGGAGCTGGGACAGTCAGGGCCTTCTTTCTGCCTCCCCTTGGCTGGGGCTTTTGGGCTGTGACCACCATGTTCCGTAGAATTTGCTTGCACCGTGGTTGGGCAGGGAGGGCCGGGGCCGTGGGGATGTCGGGATGGTGGCCTCCGGAGCTTCCCAGGTGGCCTAAAGGCCCAGGAAGGGAGGGAGCAGCGGACTGTAGAAGACTAAGGCTGCGTGCCAAGGCTGGAGAGGAGAGGCTGGCCAGGGGCGTGGTGGTGTGTCTGGGGTCTGAGATCTGGAGTGTCTGCCAGGCCCCTCCCTCAGGAGAGACACACCCTCCTTGGCCGGGGCTCCCCTGGCCGGGCTGGGCCCTTTCTCAATACTAACAATAGCCACAGTGGCTATTATTACCGCTGGCACGGGTCTCTGACATTCCCTGCGGCAGGCGGCAGACCAAGCTGCTGTGCAGCTATTTCATCTGGTCCTCTGAAAGAGTTCTTCAGAATGGCAGGTCATGTGATCGGAGTCCCATTTACGGATGAGGAAATCAAGGGTTCCGAACACCCAAGAGCCAAAGGGATCTGAGGGGATCCCTTACTCCTTTGGGGAGGAGACTCTAGACTGGAGGGGCCAGGCTGACGCTGGGGCAGCCACAGGGGGCTGACAGGGCCCCTTCTTGGCTGCCCTGCAGGGATCACAGACATATGCAGCCCTGGGCCTTGCTATTTCCTGGATCCTAAAGTGACTAGGTTTGGAATGTCCAGCTGCCCACAGGTCCCCATGGAGGAACGCATCTGCAACCTGCGTAAGACGTGGCTGGGGAGGGAGGGGGGCTGGGGAGCCGGGTCCATCTTTGGGGCTGGAGCAGGGGTGAAGCGGGACCTATATGCCAGGGATGTATCTGTGGATGCTTGTATCTCCTTGCAATGTCACATCCAGAGACCTGCACTGTGATGCTGACATCGCTACAACTGTTTTATGCCTAGAAGCCAATGTCCTGAGATGTGTTATGATGTCACGGGCTCATGTGAGGGCTGCAATATTGTCATGCTGATGAACTCACAGAATAATGGCCTCAGGATGTTTTCCTGGTGCTGTCACAGGGACAAGGCCAGCAGCTGACAGCCCAAGGGTGATGCTACGATGGCCTAATGGTTTTCATACTGTGACAACAGTGTTACTCCTGGCGGCAGAATGGCCTAAGTGGCATCTTGCTGTCCTCTCCCTGCCCACAGCCCGACATGGGGGTGGTGACATCCCTGCCCTGCTTGCTGAAGGGCCACGGAAGCCATCAGCCCCCTCCCTGGACCTGGCTGGGTACCAGGACTGTGAGCCCCTCCCTTTCTTCCTCCCTTGCTCTTTCAGGTCTGAATCCCACCCCGGCCTCCTGGCACTACAACCCTGAGAAGATCCGCCCCCTTGGGGAACGCAGGGCTCCCCAGTACACTTTTGGCTACCGGTGCCCATTCAGAGTGATGGACCCCAATCCGGCCCCCAACCAGTACCAGCTGCCACTCTCTCTGGGGCCCAACACCCCCACCTACCACGCTGCCCCCTGCTACAGTCTGGCCCCCTTGGACAAGAACTGGTTCTACAAGGAGGATGTGGCGGGAGGCCCTGGACCCGCTATGCATGCCAGGCCT
Organism: Glis glis; assembly: GCA_004027185.1. Taxonomy (NCBI): domain Eukaryota; kingdom Metazoa; phylum Chordata; class Mammalia; order Rodentia; family Gliridae; genus Glis; species Glis glis. The sequence goes on from PVJS01009569.1 coordinate 8,687, forward strand.
GAGCCGTCTGTCTACCAGAACCGCAGCCCCATCTACAGCATGGCCAAGCGCTTCACCTACCCTCTGGACCACACGCTTCGGCCCAGCCCTGGCTCCTATGATGTGCAGCAGGTCACTGTGCACAAGCCCCGTGTACCCGCTTTCACCATGGGTGTTAAGCACTCACCCCACCTGTGTCCCCTGGTCATCGACATTCGTGACTGAGGCCCCCACTGTGCCCTCACCCCCCGCCCACAGATGTTATTTTTCTATATCAAATGATTCAAGTAGCGAGCTGGCGCCTGCACCACGGCCAGCATGCAGAAAGCATCAGATAAATATTTTTGTTTATTCTTTCATTCCTTTTGCAAACACTTATGGCTACTTCCTTCGGGCCTGCTCTGGGTGAGGGGCTGGGGACACTGGGAGGAATCCTGCAGTTCCTGGTCCACCATGGGAGGCCATTGTGTGTCCTCCAAGACGCCCTGGGTGGGCCCTCTGAGAGCTGAGTTCCAGTCCTAGTTCTGCTATGACCGCGCGGTGTGGCTATCGTGGCTCCTGCTCTTCTCTGGGCCTCGGGTTGCCCTGTGGACAGTGAGGGGGGTAGGCCTGGAAGAGGCCCAACTTCCCCCCCAGTTCTGGAACTGCATGACTCTGATCCCTGTCAGTGGCCAGCACCCAAGAGAGGAGTGGGACAGTGGGGGTATTGGGCAGAGAAGGGAGGGGTCATTCTGGTTGGGGAGGGACCCAAAGGGACAAGCAGAGATAGTGTGTATGGCAGGGGGAGGGTTAAAGGTGAGAGCAACATGTGCAGATGGGACCAGAGGATACAGGGACAAGGACAGGGGTGACTCAGAGCAGCAGCCTGCAGTGCGGGAGGATGCACTAGCACCCGGGACCAGATCACAGGCAGCTCTGCGGAGCCTCAGGCTTCTTCATGAGGGAGGTAGCCAGAGAAAACAGTTTCCAGAAGGTTCTCTGGGCAGTAAGAGAAGGCTGGCCAGGATGGGCAGAGCTTGGAGGGGGTCTGTCACACGCTGTCTTTGGAGTCACTTGCTATGTCCCCAGCCTCTACAGCTGGGCCTGGCAGAGGAACAGTGATGTGGCCAGGAGTGGGCAGCACTGCCTGGACCTTCAAGTCCAGGCCCGTGCCACCTCTCCTGCTGGCCTTCGGGAAGACTGGGTCCTTCCTTAGCTCTCGGCATCCCAACCCCTAGTTCATCTCCAGCCCTGCGCCGGCCCTTCTCCCGCTCCCCAGCTACAGGAAGGTGTGTGGGGAGATCTGCTCTGCTCTGGCGGCCTGGGCCAGTGCGAGGGACCAGGACTCAGGGGCTGGGGGGAAGACGGCAGTCGTGGGTGAAAGAGAGGAAGGGGGTGAGCCCCCAGACCCAATGGCTCAGGCAGAGGTATGTTCTTCTGCAGAGGGAGACAGGAAGAAAGGACCAGGGGCATTCTACCTTCAAGCTATACCCACAAACCTTTTATTTTTTATTTTGAAACACAGTCTTGCTAAGATGCTGAGACTGGCCTTGAACCTTTGGTCCTCCTGTCTCAGCCTCCCAAGTACTGGAATTACAGGCCTGCGCCACTACACCTGGCTGGAATATCTTTTCTAAATCCAATTTAACATTTAGGAGAGAGCTTTGTAAAAAACTCTGCGGGGCTCTTATCTGACTCTGGTCCCTAAAGTTCCTCACCTGCCCCGTCCTGCCCCCAGGCCTTGGGCTTTGTGTCTGTCCTGTCCTCCCCACGCCCTCGGCAAAGCTGGTCTGGGCAGGCTCTCCGGAGAGTGAGCCAGCTCGGGGACCCATCTGTCTTATAGCAGATTAGAAAGATGTCATCTTGCCGACAATGCCATTTATCACAGTGGCTGCAAAAATTAGTGATGCTTGGGCTGAAAGTGTTGGAAGGGGGTGGGGCTGGCACGTGGCAGTAGTCCATGCTCCCTTTGTCACCTTGTCAGGGGAGCTGCAGGCCAACCTCTGAACAGGGCTTTGCTGATTGAGTGCCCAACCTGGGCCAAGGCCCTCATTGGAAAGAGGAGAAAACTGAGGCCCAGAGCTTGGAAGTAACTTCGACCATGTGATAAATTCATGGCTTGTCTTTAAATAAAGGTCCAGCCTGTAATCCCAGTACTTGGGGGGCTGAGACAGGAGGATCACAGGTTCAAGGCCAGTGAGATTCTCAGCAACTTAGCAAGACCCTGTTTCAAAATAAAAAAAAATTAAGCCGGGCGTGGTGGCGCACGCTTGTAATCCCAGTACTTGGGAGGCTGAGATGGGAGGATCCGGGTTTGCGGCCAGCCTCAGCTACTTAGTGAGGCCCTCCGCAACTTAGTGAGACCCTGTTTCAAAATAAAGGATAAAAAATAGGGCTGGGGGTGTAGCCCAGAGGTAGAATGCCCCTGGGCTCAATCCCCAGTAATGCAAAAAGTAAATAAATAAAAATAAATAAATAAAAAAATAAGGGCTGGAGGTGTAGCTAAGAGATAGAACCCCCTGGGTTCAAGCCCTAGTAATACACACACACACACACACACACACACACACACATTCAGGCTGTGTGTGTGACCAGGATTAAGGCTCGGCTCAGTGTGGGGTTAGACCCTTTATTTATATTGGGACTAAATCCTAACTTTTACTTCCATGGTTCAGTCTGGGACAGACCTTCAGTTTGCCACCAGCTGTGGGTAGGATTGGACACTTAACCCTGGAGCTCAGGGTGGGGGTGGCGTTGTGGTCCTGAGGGAAGGAGGATGGAGGGTCAGAATGAATCTTTGAGGGATGAAGATGTTTGGATGAGAGATGGCCCCACTGAGAGGGGGACGCGGCCTCCAGGGAAGGCTAATGGGCCTCCCTTATGCCTCAGCCCCTAAGATGACAGTCATGAGGCTGTCCCCATCAGCCTCTCCTCCCCGTGGTGGTGTCCCCATAGGTGATCTGCAGAAGGCCTCACAGCCTGCCCGCCTCCCCCGCTCCCTGAACAACTCCACAGGTCCAAGCTTGATTGATCCTGCAGGAAGCCCTCATGTGATTCTTGTAGGACTGAAACCTGTCCCTCCAGGCAATTAGGTCCCTGAGCCTGGCACTTGATCACACAGACACGATCATTCATTCATTCATTCATTCATTCAAAAAACAGTGCTGGGCCCTGCCTATGCCAGGCTCTGGCTAGGCCATGAGGTACAGAGAGATGGTCTCCACCCAGAGCCCTGGCCCCAGGCGCTTGGAGGGTGGCTCGGTGGGAGGGTGAGAAGGATCTCTCCCCATCTGTGAGCAGACACCAGGCAGGGGAGGTCCGCCCTCCATGTCGGGTCTACCCAGCCACACAACCCTGGACATTGGCTGGGGGCTGGTCTGTGGTCCCACTTTTCTGGAGAGACTCGGAGGCCAACTCCTCTGTTTCCTGGAAGCTAGGGGGATGGTGACCCTGGACCAGGAGCAAAAGAAGGGCCCTGCCTGCAGGGACCACAGACATGCTCAGGAACACAGATAGGGGCTGTGCACAAACCCACTTCCCTTACCCACATGTACATGGAGCCAACATACACATGTACAGAGAGGGGTGAGGTAAGTGGGGGGTGTCTGTGCTCATGAAGGAGTTGGGACAGAACTCCCAGGCCTGGGTCGGAGGATCCCTTCTGCTCCCAGCACTCAGGGGTGCCCAGCTGGGGGCCATCCAGGGCCAGGGCGGGTGCTGGGGGACTAAGACAGGTGCTTCTGCCCCCAACCCTCCTGTTCCGCACTCCTTGTGGGGTGGGGTGGGGGAGCTGGTTGAGTCCTGGGGAGTTGGAAGTGCATCTCCTGGCTTGCTTGATGAAGTTTCCTGCCCCTTGGTGTCCCCACTAGGTCTCCCTCCCTTCCCCTGGACCCCTCTTTCTCCCTTACCCTCCCTCTTGCTTTGTGTCCCTTTGTCCTGTTTATGCTCTAGAATAAAGATTGACGTTTTCAATTACCCCCCAATAGCACAGCCATTCTTGGAGGCTCCAACGGGGGGGGGGGCTGTGTGTGTGTGTGTGTGCACGGGTGTGTGCACGGTGTGTACTCGTGTGGGGGCCATGGGTGGGTGGGATCACCCCCTCCACTGTCCTTTGCTGCCTCTTTTTTGGAGCCTCCATTTCTTCCTGGGAGGTTGGAAGCACGTT
>PVJS01009569.1:12909-50143 GCA_004027185.1 Glis glis
CTGGGAGAGATGGGCTGGGAATCAGAGAGCAGCGGGGGGGGGGGCAGGGGGAGAAGGAACCAGGGCGGGGGGGGGGCTGTGGGCACCGGGAGGGGAGATTAAAGGGCTGGCCTGGGATTATGGAGGGTATTCAAGGAAGTACACTCTGATACAATTGCCAGGTGAGTAAGATAGACCTGTCTCTGCACTCACGGAGCATAACATCTACCAGAACAATGCAGGGGCTTTGTGTGTTCAGAGCTTGCCTTATGCTTGGCACTGACATAGGATCAGAGAGGGTGGGCGATCTGCCCAATGACACATAGAGTTGAGGGACCCAGGATGCCTGCCCAGGTCTTTCTTTCTTTCTTTTTGCAGTACTGGATATTGAACCCAGGGGCATTCTACCAATGAGCTACACCCCTGGCCCTATTTTTTATCCTTTATTTTGAAACCAGGTCTCACTAAGTTGCAGAGGGCCTCACTGAGTAGCTGAGGCTGGCCGTGAACCTGGATCGTCCGGTCTCCGCCTCCCAAGTACTGGGATTACAAGTGCGCCACCATGCCCGGCTTCCGCCCAGGTCTTTCTGGCTGCAGTCCTTCTTTCGAGCAGCCCCTGCTATGGGCATGAGGACTGGGAGCTTCAGTCTGTCACACCTGGCTGTGTGACCTTGCACACAACCAGGTCCTCCCTTCTCTGGGCTGTCAGTTTCCCCATCTGAAAAGTGAGGAGAATGCTGACTGCTTTGCAGGACTGTGGGGAGGATCAAATGTCTTAATGTGACAGTCACCCAGCTCTGGTTTTCTGGAGAGCTGACTGGAGGCGGAGGGGAGAAAGACCACCGGGTCCTGCGGAGAGGGGAAGAGGGACTGGCCAGTGCCTGCAGCTGCCTCAGCCTGAATTCCAGCTTCACTCCTTGCTGCCACCCAGTGGCCAGAATTGGGACTTCAGGGGATGAGTGGAAGGACTTCCCAGACCCTCAGCTAGCCAAAGTCAGAGCTGGAAGGGCCTCTAGGGACTGACTGTTCATCCTCCCTGGCTCTGTCTTGCAGATGGCAAGAGAGAAGAGGGACTTGCCCCCAGGTCATCCAGGACAGGAGCTTAGGTTTCCCTCAGCCCTGGGGCACTCTAGAAGCCCCCAGGTGGCCTCAGAGCAAGAGAGGTGGAGCCTTGCACTCTCAGCTTGAAGCCGTCTCCTCTTGGAAGCCCTCTGGGTCTTCTCCAGTAGGAAGTGGCCTCATTCCTGCTCTGCAGCTCCACACACGACCTCTTAGTTGCTCCTCCTGCCCCACCTGCCTGAGCTGTCCCCTCCCCCAGCAGACCAGGCTGTGGGCCTCTGGAGACATCATTGCCAGCTCTGTCTTGGGGTTCTACCTGCATCATCCCACTTGGATCTCAGAGGCCTTGAGAGGCTGAGATTATTTGGAGCCCCATTTTCTGGGCGAGGAAACAGGTACAGAAAGATTGTGATTTTAGACACAAAGAGGTTGAGCAAGCCAGGTGTGGTGGCGCAGGCTTGTAATCCCAGTACTTGGGAGGTTGAGATCGGAGGATCCGGGTTCGCGGCCAGCTACATAGTGAGGCCCTCCGCAATTTAGTGAAACCCTGTTTCAAAATAAAGGATAAAAAATAGGGCTGGGTGTGTAGCTCAGAGGTAGAATGCCCCTGGGTTCAATCCCCGGTACTGAAAAAAAAAAAAAAGCGGTAGAGCAGGGATTCAAACCCAACAGTCTGTTCTCTGGGGAGAATGACAGTCCTCATTTGGAGATAAAAACTACCCCCCATGGCCATGATCAGCTGTGACCAGATATTGAAATCTCTAGTTCAAGGATCTGGTGGGCTCAGGGCTCAGCCTCTGCACTGTGCCTCCATGTGTCTGGGCAGGCCCATCCCTCTCTGGACCTCAGATCCTCACCTGTAAATTGCTAGGTGTGGTTGGGCATAGTGGCACATGCTTGTAATCCCAGTACTTGGGAGGCTGAGACAGGAGGATCACAGGTTTGAGGCCAGTCTCAGCAACTTAGTGAGACCCTATTTCAAAATAAAAAATAAAAAGGGGCTGGGCATGGTGGCGCATGCTTGTAATCCCAGTACTTGGGAAGCTGAGACAGGAGGATTGCAGGTTTGCGGCCAGCCTCAGTTACTTAGTGAAACCCTCTGCAACTTAGTGAGACCCTGTTTCAAAATAAAGAATAAAAACTAGGGCTGGGGGTGTAGCTCAGAGGTAGAATGCCCCTGGGTTCAATCCCTAGTAATGCAAAAAAAAAAAAATAAAAAGATGATAGATAAAGTAAAAATAAAAAGGGGTGCTTGAAGGTAGAGCACCCCTGGTTCAATCACCAGTACCACCACCACCACCACCACACACACACACACACACACACACACACACACACACACACACACAGCCCTGCCTCTGAGATCCGTTCTCGCCCTGGATTTGGCAGGTACAGTCCTGGCAGCTCCTGTGGCTCGGGCCCTGGGGTGGATCAGTCTTGAAGGGGTGTGAGAACAGAGGTGGGGTGCCAAGTTCTGCTGCAGTGCTGCTTGTGGGTCAGAGTATGAGGCTGGGGGATCTTGGGAAGTGCGATTCTGAAGGAACGAGGGGTCCGGATTGGGACAGGTACGGGGTGATGGGCTGGCCCTCTGGCCCAGGAGCCTTTCCCTCCTCTGTCTACCACAGAGGGGAGTTTTTCTTGGCAGAAAACAGCCTCATCAGTCAGCCGCAATGGGGGGCTGACAGGCGGCCACTCCCCGCAGGCCAGGCTCGAGGCAGCCTCATAAATCCCACTCCAGGCTAGGCTGTAAATTCCTATGATTCACACCCAGCCTCTCGGAGGACAGAGACATTTGGGGCTATGGGACAGGCCTTCCTTCCCTGGGTGGAGTAGGAGAGTGGACAACGGAGGAGCCTCTGCAGGGGCTCAGCCCCTCCCTAGGAGACGTGGGGCGGCCCAGCCTGAGCCACCTCTGCCCCTAGTTGGGCCACTCAATGCTCTGTCCTGGGTTCATGTGAATCACTGGGGGTCACTTGCATGGACACCCTCTGTGTTCTTTGAGATCTCATGGGGCCTATGGCTGGAGGGGCTCCCTACCTCCCCTTAGCAACTGCTCCTGCATCCATGCCACGGCCAACCTGGTGATTCTGAGGACAAGGCGGGGATGGGGGCTGTCTGAGCAATTCTCAGGGGCAAGGGCACAGAGCCCTTTGGGAGACTGTGCCCCAACACAGAGGAATACGTTGAAAGGTGAGCCCCAGCAGAAGGCTGGCAGGCAGGCACGTGGCATCCTGAGTCTCCCAGCCATACCTGCCCTTCTTTTTGTGCTGCCCACAGCTCCTGCAGCACCTCAGGACCGGAGGGGTGAGGGTGAGAGGAGCAAGGGGGCCCCAGGGGAGGGAGAGCAGGGCTCGGCGGCGGCTCTTCCCCGGGGAGCTGCTCACTGAGGCAGTAATTAGTGGCACCAGCTCCCAGGCTGGCAAGGAAGGCAGCCTCATTAGCGAGCACCTTCCCCTGCACCCCTTCCCTCCTACCCGCGGGCTCCTGCCGCCACACTAGCGCCACCCCCCTCACCCCAGAGATGTGGCGCAGTGGCTCTCCTGTTGAGGACAAAGGTGCCAACTCCAGGGAGCCAGGAAGAAGACGCGGGCGCTTAGGGCAGCCAGGGGTGCGTTGGCTGTGCGCACACAGACCTGGGCACGCGGATTCAATTGTACACGTGGCATCTGCGTGCTGCATTACTAGGTGGGCACGCGTAGGTGTACACACAAAAACACACGTGCAAAACACAGAGATTTACACAGTAACACGTGCATTCCTCAAACACTGTGCAGGCATAGATTCTTTTTTCTTTTCTGGTACTAGGGATTGAACCCAGGGGCATTCTACCTCTGAGCTATACCCCCAGCCATATTTATTTATTTATTTATTTATTGCAGTACTGGGGATTGAACCCAGAGGCATTCTAACTCCAAGCTACACCTCCAGTCCTATTTTTTATTCTTTATTTTGAAACGGGGTCTCACTAAGTTGCGGAGGGCCTCACTAAGTAGCTGAGGCTGGCCGTGAATCTGTGATCCTGTCTCAGCCTCCCAAGTACTGGGATTACAAGCGTGTACTACCACGCCCGGCTTTTATTTTTTTATATTGAAACCGGGCTTTGCTAAGTTGCTGAGGGTCTTGCTAAGTTGCTGAGGCTGGCCCTAAACCTATGGTCCTCCCGTCTCAGCCTCCCAAGTACTGGGATTACAGGCATGCACCACCACACTGGGCCAGGCACACAGATTCAATACAGACACATGTCCACAGAGGTGGATTTGAATGTGAAGACCTACAGAGCACACAGAGACCCATGTGGAACATAGACACACATGTGTGCCAAGACACATGTGTGTGCATTCACAAGCCCTCCAGACCTGTCTCCAGCCTTAGGAGCTCATGGATCACACACAGATGTGTACAGATCAGACCTGCACATGACGTGCCCCGGGCCTCCCGAGTACACCTTCATGTGCCCGGACACACGCACATACACCATAGGTGCACACGGAGCACACTTCTGTCGTATTTTTCTTGGAATCTAGCAAGGCATGAGGTGCAGGAACTGGTTAATTCCCTGGGGAAGTGAGGAGACAGGAGCTAAGGACACATTTAATTAATTCTTATCATTTCTGGCCAAGGGAGGAGAAGAGTGGACAGAGGGAGGGGTGAACGGGAAGGGGCAGGAGCAGAGGGGACAGTAAGAAGGCAAAGAATCCCTCAGGGCCGAGCGGTATTAACTCTTCAGCTCAGGGACCTACCTCAGGACCCCTGTCCCACGCCTGGTGGGCCCTTCAAGGTCAGGGGTTGAGCTGGTGCAGAAATCTCCCTGCAGCACCCTCCATGCAGCTCTGGGGTGCTTGCCCCCTCTCTCACAATCTGCCTCCCAGAACCTCCCGCTTTAGCTGGGCTGGTGGCGCATGCTTTACGGGTTCGCTGCCAGCTTCAGTCACTTAGTGAGTCCCTCTGCAACTTAGTGAGACCCTGTTTCAAAATAAAGAATAAAAAAAAATAGGGCTGGGGGTATAGCTTGGTGGTAGAATGCCCCTGGGTTCAATCCTCAGTAACACACACACACACACACACACACACACACACACACACACAAAGAACCTCCTGCTTCCACTCTGTGGGTCTGCTGGCTTAGGGCCATGGGCGCCTCTCCTTTCACAGGGCCAGGGTGCAGGGTGACTTGATGCCGGGAGGCCCCTCCTGGACCCTAGGCAGCTCCCCTCACACCCGCCCTGACCTCAGTGGACGACAAAGGCAGGGAGATAGGGTGGGGACAAGGACAGGGACTCTGAGAGAGAGAAAGGAGGTGAGCCAGGAGGAGAGACAGAGAGCCGATATCAGAGCGATGGAGCAAAGGGGTAGAGAAAGATGTGAGATACTGAGACTGAGACCAGGAGCTGGGAAGACCCAGAGACACACAAAGAATCTAGAAAGACTCAGAGGCAGGAGGAGACAGACTAGGATAGAATGAAGATCTACAAAGAAAGATCTGGAGATCCACAGAGATAGCCAGCCTGTGCCACTTTTCCTGGTCAGAGGGAGCCACCCCATCTGGGGGCATGAGGGAAGAACCCAGCCTAGAGAGGATGCTGTGTGACTCTGCCCAGGCCGCCCAACCTCTCTGAGCCTCAGCTGCTGGTTTATAAAGTGGAGGTACAGCCCACCTCTGAGCGAGCCCTGAAGCTCTGAGGGGAGGCCCCTGGGGCCCTTTCTTCCCTCCATCCCCCTCTGGGTCACAGGGGTTTACAGGTGGAAGGTCCAGGCCCCCCTTAGAAGCCCTGGAGTTCAGAAAACAGGTAGGGAAGGGATGTCTCTGGGGGGCCGGGGTAATGTGCTGCTGCAGCCACGCAGCACCGAGTGATGGAGTGTTTGCCCTGAATATTGAAAATGCATAAATATCCATTTTCAGGCGCCTAGGTGGATATAAATATTGTGTGTGTATGTGGGGTGCTGCCCTCAGCGGTAATTTACCAGCTCTGTTCCTCATGGTGGCACAGGCATTTCGAGATGGCTTTATGACCGCCAGCTGCCACCTGGGTCTCTCTGGAGAAATGGTTCCTCAGGGACTTGTTTGGGGAGGGGTGGGGCCAGGCAACGCGTGGTCACTCAGGCCTCTGGGGCCTCTCCCACCTCTGCCTCCTCCCCGTGTCTCCTTACTGGGGAGGGGGGAGCCTTGCCTAGGTGGCGTCTGGCATGTGCACAGCCCTGGTGCACCTGGATAGGATGAGGGGGGCACCGATCCCGCCTGTAGGAGCTTCCAGACTGGGAAACAGATGCCACCCTAGGTCCTACCCTAGGAAGTTCACATGAGGGGAAACCAAAGCCCACGGAGGAGAATGACGTGGCCGATGGTGAGCTCCAAGTGTCCGCCTCTCTCAGCACATCCACAGCCCTCAGTGAGGGTTAGCAGGGGGACTGGGGAGCTAAGGCCATGGCTTGCTGGTGGGCAGCTCCTTGGCACCCTCTGGAGGGGGCATGGACTGTCCCGACCCTCCCACCAGTTTGAGGAATGTACCCATTCTTATGGACAGACAAGTTGCCCTGAGGCGGCTCCCTGTCTCTCCTTGGGGGAGCACTGAGAATACCCTGGTCCCTGCAGCTTCCAGGCACCTAGGCGACCTTCTTCCTTGGGCTGGGACACTGGGCCCAGAGCTGTGTTCAGGGGACCACCTTCCTCAGCACAAAGCCTCAGCCTTCGTCGGAGGGCGTGTAGCAGTCTCCATCCTTCGGCCCTTCCAGGGTCCTGAGCCTCCTTTTCCCAGGAGGAGTGAGCTGGGCTTCCCGCCCCGAGTGGGAGCCCATCCTGAAAGGAGGGAGTGGGACAGTCATCTGCTGCCAGGGCCATGTGGTGGAACCTGTTCATGGGGAGGCCGGCATTGAGTGAGACATGCCAGGCAGAGCAGCCAGGGCCTGGGCGCAGAGTGGGGCTGGGGGTCGGGACAGGTGGACGGAGAGGTGGGTGGAGCTCTGCGGAGGGACAGCCGAGGCTGGGCCTGGATGGCAGAACTGTTTCTTGGATTCCTTGCCCGCTCCCCCTCCTCCTCTTTATTTCCATCATTGTCAACAAGGGCCTCATAACCACAGTAAGCTACGCAGTCCCAGGACCCACACCCTCCAGGCCCACCCTGCTGGAAACATCCACAGACTCAGGGCAGGCCACCCACCTGGCTAATGTTGACTTTGGCTGGTTACTCTTCCATTGATGCAGAAAATGAGAAATGGAGCCGAGTGCGGTGGTGCATGCCTGTAATCCCAGGTGCTCAGGAGGCTGAGGCAGGAGGAGTTCAGGTTAGAAGCCAGCCTTGGCAATTTAGCAAGACCCTATCTCAAAAAGAATTAAGAGAAGAAGAAGGGTAAGGGGAAGAAGACGAAGACGAAGAAGAAGAAAAAAAGAAAGGGAGAAATGCTACAAAGACCAGTCTCAGGCCAGGCATGGTGGTACACACATGTAATCCCAGTACATGAGAGACTGAGGCAGGGGGATCGCAGGTTTGAGGCCAGCATGTGATAATTTAGTGAGACCCTGTTTCAAAATAAAAAGTAAAATAGAGATGGGATATAGCTCGGAGGTAGAGTGCCCCTGGGTTCAGTCTCTAGTAACACACACACACACACACACATGCACGCACGCACGCACACACAACCAGTCTCTACTGCCACCAGGCTCTTTTCCATCTGAGTTCTTGCTTTGAGCGCAGGACATCTGCCGAGTGGATTCTCTGGCTGGTTTCTGGGTGGGTTTTGGCTCTCAGCCCATGCTCACCCTTCTTTATGCCGTTCTGTGCTACCAGGTTAGAAGTCTGCAGAACACGTTCTCTGGATTCCCTCACTGGCTGACTCTGGGTCCAGGTTTCCCAATGGGAGGCACTGGTAGGTTCCGGCACCTGTCACAGGTGCCTCTTGATGGTTCCAGCGTCGGCCCCGGCAGCACTTCTGGAGAAACAGCAGTGCCTGTGGATGTGCACTGTGGCCCGGGCCTTGCCGCAGCCTCCTCCCTGGATCCACCTCCTCCTCCCCCTTGGCTGTCCCCCCGCTCCTGGGCCTTCAAAGCCCTTGTTCCTCACGTCTTCGAGAAGGAGAGCCCACCTTGGCCCAGGGTGGCAGGAAGATCTCGCTTTGCCCGTTACATGGGACGGTGTCCTCTGAGTCTGATCTCTCTGGGTGATGTGGAGACAGCCAGGCCTCCAGCCCCAGATGTGACGGGGCCTTCCCCTGTGGCCCCTCTCCAGTGTCTCCTCTGCTCCCCCACAGCCCTAGGTCACTCGATGGCCCCACTTTGGGGGCATGCTCTTGGATTCTGCTTCTGAACGAGCTAACAACAGTCCTCTCTGGGTTTGTTTCTGGGAGGTCCTAGGTCAAGTCACTAACTGTTCGGTCTGGCCTGGGTTGTGTTCCACCTGGCCGGAGGCGAGGGAAGGGCGTGTGGCTTGGCATCTGTCCTCAGACATGCATGCCTGCTCCAGGCCGTCCGGAAGCTGCCACCGGGGCCTGGGGTAAGGCAGTTTTCCTTAGGACAGGGTGGGAGGGGACAGGGAGTCACAACCTTGGGACAAAGTAGTGACAGCTGGGATCAACAGCCTCAAGCCTCTCAGGGGCCACACTCACCCCTGCTCCCCCAGCAGTGCCTACTGTATGCAGAGCAGTGCTTACTGTATGCAGAGCACCAGGCTGGGCTTACAGGGAAAACTCATGAACAAGATTGGGCCCCTGTTCTCACGGAGTTCAGGGTCGCAGGTGGGAGATGACGAGTCTATAAATCACCAAATCAAGAAATAAGTAGGTGGGGTGCACAGAAAAGGAGTAATTTAGTTTCTTTTTTGCAGTACCCGGGATTAAACCCAAGGACACTCTACCTCTGAGCTAACCCCCAGCCCTATTTTATTTATTTATTTTTGTGGTACTGGGGATTGAACTCATTCTACCTCTGAGGTACACCCCAGACTTATTTTATTTTAGTGTGGTACTGGGAATGGAACCCAGGGGCATTCTATCTGTGAGCTACCTCTTAGCCCTATTTTATTTTGAAACTGGGTCTCACTAAGTTGTGGAGGGCCTCACTAAGTTGCTGAGACTGGCCTCAAACCTGTGATCCTCCTGTCTCAGCCTCCCAAGTACTTGGATTACAAGGGTGTGCCACCATGCCTGGCTTATTTTTTGTTTTGAAACAGGGTCTTGCTAGGTTGCTAAGAGTCTTGCTGTGTTTATGAGGCTGTCCTCACACCTGCGATCCTCTTGTGCCACAGTGCCTGGCTAGAAGAATTCAGTTCTGGCCGGGAAGAGAAATTATATTTGATCTGTGCCCCAGGGCTAGATGCTGTAAGGTTTCTAGAAACATCCCAAGTAGAATAGTCCATACAGCACAAACAATGGCTTGGCAGCATGGAGAAGGAGCCAACCTCTAACCAGCCTAACTTGGTTGGTGAGGGAACCCAGTGTGTAGGAATCAACCAAAATGTTGGCAGGGCCAGCCCCTAGTGGGCTTCCTGTCCGGCTGAGGGCAAGCCAGTTGTTTGGCTGGTGATGGCAGCCCTGCAGGGTGCTGGGCCAGGAGCAGGGACCCAAAGGAAGGTGGGGGCGGGAATGTGGAGGGCTTTTGGCTGAGCTAATCCACTTGTGGGGTAGGGAGAGCCAGCCATCCGGGCTCCCGCTGGGCTCCCAGGACCTGTATTTAGTGCTGGGCAGACATACAGCCCTCTCCAGCCCAGCGCCCCCAGCTGCAGGCTGATGTCAGGGCTAAAATTAGCCTCGTGGCTGTGGGGCAGCAGGAGAGATAGTCATGGGAATCGCCCCCGCCTTTCCTCCCAGAAGGCTGCTAAAAGAGGAACGGACACAGACTTGGAACACAGTGGTGTTGGGGTTCTTCGCAGCAGCAGAGCCTGGGCCACCCTCCTGACCTGGCTGTGGGAGGGCAGGGGCAGGAGGGTGCAGCCTCCCTTTCTTGTCCCTCTGTGCCAGATTCCCAGGGGTGGCCAGTTGGCGCCTGAGGCCCACAGGGCCTTCTCAGGCCAGAGGCCCCCCTGCCCCACTCTGCCTCCTGCTTGCCCAGGTGTTTAGCTGCTTCTCTGCCTCGGTTGCCATGGGAACCCCAGGTGGCTGAAGTTTGTGAGTGGGGCTCCCTGAGGAGAAGGTCTGTGGGTCAGGGGACAGGGAGGGGCCCGATCCCAGCCTGGGCTCCACCCACATAACCCACATCTGGGTTCATCCTTACCTCCTCCTCCCCACTCCGCAGAGCCCTGCAGTCACCAGGACCTGCCTCACTCCTCTTCCACTCTGAGATGGGCTCAGTGCACTAGCTCCCTGCTGCAGGTGGGCCAGCCTCCTGCCTCTCACCTGAACTGGTCTCCCTCCTCCTGCCTCGCTGTCATCTCTAACCCTTCAGTTTACCATGTCCCCTGGGCCTAACACCCTTCTGGGGCTCTCACTGCCCTCCGGACAAAGGCCCATTCCTGACCAGCGAAGGCTAGTCCACCTCCTCCTGGGCCCTGCCGCCCTGGGGTGGTTGGGTCTGTGAAACAGGTAGGTTAGTGTGCTGAGCCTCAGTTCCAAAGCCACGTTCTATGGAGTGGCTTTCCAGAGTTAATGGATTACACCTTGAACAGGGGTTCCCCGTGGAATTTGTTTGAGAAGCACTGATGTGTCTCTACCTCCTGGGTATTCGCAAAGCACCCTAAGTCAAGGCTCTGAGAAGTCTTGGAGTAAAGAAGTCTGTTTTGCTTTATTTAATCCAGAGATTCCCAGGGTGTTTTGGTCACAAACAAGGAATGTCCATGAATACTTTCCATGGACCTTCCTTTAGAACATGCTGGGTGGGCTCTAAGGTGTGGTGCCCTGTCTTTTGGGATCTGGGCTCCTGGGGTCTGCTCTCCTTCCCCTGGCTCAGGACAGGGGCTTCCATGGGCATATCCTGGCATGGGGCAGAGGAGATGGTAGAAAACCAGCTCCTACAGTTAATGCTGGTCTCCTGGTGCTTGCTGTGGTTCCTGGGTGTGTGTGTGTGTGTGTGTGTGTGTGTGTGTGTGTGTGTGTGTGTGTTGTTTTTGGTACTGGGAATTGAACTCAGGGGTGTTCTACCTTTGAGCTACACCCTCACCCCTTTTTATTTTATTAAAAAAATTTTTTTTTGTGGTGCTAGGGATTGAACCCAGGGGCATTCTACCTCTGAGCTACACCTCCAGCCTATTTTATTTTTTATTTGGAAACAGGGTCTCACCAAGTTGCTGAGAGCATCATGAAGTTGCTGAGGCTGGCTTTAAAAGTATAATCCTCAGCCTCCCAAGTACTGTGATTGCAGTCATGTGCCACCACACCTGGCTTATTTTTTAATTTGAAACAGGGTCTTGCTAGTTACTGAGGGTCTTCCTAAGTTGCTGAGGGGTCTCACTAAATTGCTGAGGGTGGCCTTGAACCTGTGATCCTCCCAAGTCCTGGGATTACAGGCGTACGCCACCAAACCCAGCTCCAGATGTGTTTCGTCTAAATCACACAACATTCTTTTAAAACTTGACTGGGTTGCCAACATTTAAAACCTGGGAGATTCCACAACAAATTCTGAAGTTTAAACTTTTTTTTAAAACAAGAGAAGACCTATCAACACAGTGTGGCGTATCTCTCTGTGGAATTGAAGAATGGCAGGAACCATTTACATGTAAAACATCAAATGCACAAGCCAATAGGTTTGTTCCCGGAGCCCACTGAACCCCCTGAAAACATTTGAGTTTCTGACCCCTGTCAAGGGGAGGATGGGGCCCTTCTCAACAAATTCCTCTTTGTTGGGGTGACATGCCTGGCCCACCCCTCTCCAGGAGGTTCTTCTGCAAGGCTGACACAGGTCAGGCCTTGCCAGCTCTGGGAATGTTCCTTGCATTCTCTGAAGCACTAGGTACATTATGCAGATCAAGTCAATAAAGTCCACTTGTCTCCCCCACCCTCTACCCCCGGTTCTGGTGATGGGCACCAGAGTGGTCAGCAGGCGGGGCTGGGAGAGGCGGAGGCAAGGCCAGAGGGAGCGCCCGCCCGCAGCCTCCTCTCCTGTCAGCCGCCTTGGGCTCAGCTGAGGAGGAGACTGGCGGCAGCTGCTCAGGTCACCCTGGTAATCGGAGCGTGCTGGGTGCGAGAATCACTCCCTGTAAGAGCTAAAAGCCGAGAACAGTGTGGGACCGACCACGCTGGCACTTCTGAGCCAGCTCGCTGCTGCAGAGAGCCCTCTAAAAATAGCCCGTTCTGGTCAGCTGGAACCTGGGAAAATCCGGCTCAGGAGGGGTGTCCTGCTGCTTGCTGGGGTCCAGAGGCAGGTGGAGGCTGGCAAGGCTGGTGAGGGTCACGGCCCTGCCTGGGAAGACTGTTGAGGGCCCCATTCTGGGGTGGGGGGGAGGCCCAGCCCCCACTACTGGGACAGCCTAGGAGTTCCCCTGCCAGCCGAGGCCTGACACTGGGAAGTGGTTCTGTCCTGGGTAGGCTAGGGGAGGTTGGTAGTGGACCCTTGGCTCAGCTGGGCATTTGAAGTCTCTGGGCTCTGTCCCAAAGTCCCCGCAGAGACCCCCATGGGGAAGTATGACTCAAGCCATCTCCTGCTTTACCTGCCCTGGGCCCTCCCCTTCTCAGTCTGTCCAACCTGCCTGGTCTCTGGACCCCTCCCATGTGTCTCTTCTCCTCCAGGAGGAGCTCCAGCTCTGCCCTGGAGGTCCGCCCTCTGTCTCTGAGGAGCTCCCCTCCCTGGTGTGGCTCCAGCTACCGTGCTGTCTTGAGCAAGCCTGTCCCTGTCTGGGCATCTGTGGGATCAAGGCCCAGACATCCAGCTCAGAGCCCATCTGGCTGGACCTGTTGTCGTACCCTGTTGTGATGTTCTATAAATGTCACCACACCACACATGGAGTCCAAGTCAGGGAGAATCTGAGGCCTGGATGTGCCTGCTGGTCCAGGCCACCTCTCAGAGATCTGGTGGTCCAGCGTCTGCTTGCAAGCCTCCTGGGTGAGGCACTCATTACCTACTGAGGCAGCCAGCCCTGCTGGGCAGCCTCTTCCCCTTCCTCCTCTCTGGGGGCCTGCTTTAGCCACTGTTCTGTAGGGATGGGCTCCAGCCTGGCCAGGAGGCTCACACACTTCTGAGAGGGGGTAGGGCCAGCGGGCAAGGGCCCACAGGACAAATCCCACTGGGCAGGGACTAATCCTTTCTGGGTCAGGACTAGGAGAGACAAGGAAACTGAGGCCCCACCCAAGGCCACCAATACTCTGCTTTTCCTCAGCCTGAGAGTAGGGGTGAGGGCAGGGGTGTGGAGGAGGGTCTAGGGGGGATAGAGCTTTATGACTGAGGACGGTGGTCCCTGTCCCTCCTGGGTCAGCTGGGCTAAGGTCAACCTGGGGTGCCAGCAGGGTCAAAGTGCTGGTGGGCGGGATGTCTCCCCTCTTCCACACTTGCTCCTGAAGCAACCACCTTTCCTGCTGTGGGCAGGCATGCCAAGGAGGGTCTAGGATTTCCAATTGCTCTTGAAGTAAGGGCCTGAGAAGGGCTGGGGAACACAGAGGGCCTCAAGCCGGGACTGGCCAGCACTCGTCTGCCAGGCCTGGGGTGGAAGCTTCTGTGTCAGGGGCCTCAATTGTCTACCTGGGCAAGTCAAGTTATTAGAACAGGCAGGGCCAGGGGTGGTAGTGGTTGAGGCTCTGGAGTCAAATCTCACTGAAAGTGCTGGCTTCAGCAAATTGCTCAACCTCCTGTGCTCAACCTCCTGTGCCTTCGTCTATAAAATGGGGATGATAAACCCGGCATGGTGGTACATGCTTATAATCCCAGTACTTGGGAGGCTGAGACAGGAGGATCTCAGGTTTGAGGACAGCCTCAGCAAATAGTGAGACTTTCATTAACCTAGTGAGACTCTGTTTTTAAATAAAAATAAAATGCGAGCTGGGCGTGGTGGCGCACGCTTGTAATCCCAGTACTTGGGAGGCGGAGACCGGAGGATCCGGGTTCGCGGCCAGCCTCAGCTACTTAGTGAGGCCCTCCACAACTTCGTGAGACCCGGTTTCAAAATAAAGTATAAAAAATAGGACTGGGTGTGTAGCTCGGAGGTAGAATGCCCCTGGGTTCAATCCCTGGTACCGCAAAAAAAAAAAAAAAAAAAATGCGGCTGGGGATGTAGCTTGGAGGTAGAATGATCCTGGGTTCAATCCCTAGTTCCACAAAAAATGGGGGTGATAATACAATGTCCCTCATACATAGCCTCATATAATGTTAACTATTATCATTATTGCCCAGCCACAGGCCCTTTTAAGATTTCAAAAAAAAAAAATACATAGTTCAGGAAAAACTTGCACCCACATACCCAACTCAGTATAACACTTTTAGGGGTTATGCACTCCCCTGCCACTAACCTGTGCTGTGTGGTTAAGATGACGAGTGGGGCGTGGTGGTGCATGCTTATAATCCCAGTACTTGGGAGACTGAGACAGGAGGATCGCAGTTTCAAGACCAGCCTCAAAAAAGGAAAACTGATGACTAGGCATTTTAATGTGCTTTTTTTTGAGGGGTAAAATTAATACATTCAAATGTTTTTATTTTATTTATTTATTTGGTACTAGGGTTTGAACCCAGGGACATTCTACCTCTGAGCTACACCCCCAGCCCTTTTAATTTTTTTGTTTTGAAACAGGGTCTCGCTAAATTGCTGTGGGACTCACTAGGTTGCTGAGGCTAGCTTCGAACCTGCCATCCTCCTGTCTCAGTTTCCCTAGTACTGGGATTATAGGCATGCTCCACTGCGCCTGGCTCATGCAAATGTTTTTAAAGGTCCAAAGATAAATAGCATTCATCCCCCTTGCTCCCACCTCATTGCCCCTCACAGCTTGCAGCCATTTCCCCTGGCATTTCTCACCCTCTCTAGCACCCACCTTCCCATCCGGCTGCAGCCTCGCTGGGCTGTGATCCGGTTGCCTGGTATCAGGGTGACAGGGCTGCTCCTGTTTCTTCCCAGTGACTGAGGATGAGCTTTGGCCCTGTGACTCACCTGCCGAGCTCTGTGACTCCACTTTCTGAGTAGCTCCCAGATGTGTCCTGTGTCTCCATCGCCTCAGCCCCTCTTCAGTCCAGACGTCCTTCCTCTCCTGGCTCGGTGGTGTCCCTGCCTCCGCCCTTGACCCTCACAAGCAGCAGGAGTTAGTGTCCACATTGCAAATTGCACTAGATCCTTTCCTGCTTGAAGCTCCTCAATGGCTCCCCAGTGTTCGCAATGATTTTAGCATTAAGGCGGAGGGAGAAAAAGATGTGTACAGTTCATGATGCTCGGGGTACAGAGAAAGCAGAATTCTTCCTGGTAAATATGACATCATCAACGGCAGGGGGCTGGGATTGGGGTTGGCTCGGGAACCTATGAGGTCACTGAGCTGGAGCCAGGCTTACAAATCCCCTGGGGTTGCGGGTGGGGAGGAGGGTGCGAGCAGAAAGATGGGGCTGGGATGAAACCAGTTCATGCAAATACATTGAAATGAGGCTTGGTGGCAGGTTTGACAAGCTGCCAGGAACAAAGGCTCTGTGATCCTCTGCTCCTACCTCCCTAACCAGCTGCCTAGAGTGAGAGGTTCCCTGGGGGCGGGAGGAGGGGCTGTGGGGAATGGCATCTCAGGCCCTGGGCCTTAGGGAATCAGGAGAAAAAAACACATCTAGCTGGGCAAGGTGGTGCATGCTTGTAATCCTAGTACTTGGGAGGCTGAGACAGGAGGATCACAGGTTCGAAACCAGCCTCAGCAATTTAGCGAGACCCTCAGCAATTTAGCAAGACCCTATTCAAAATAAAAAGGGCTGGGGGTGTAGCTTGGAGGTAGAATGCCTCTGGGTTTAATCTCCAGTACCAAAATAAAATAATAAAATAAAATAGGGGCTGGGCATTCTAGTGCACACTTGTAATTTCAGTACTTGGGAGGTTGAGGCAGAAGGATTGCAGGTTCAAGGCCAGCCTCAGCAACTTAGCGAGGTCTTCAATAACTTAGTGAGACTCTGTTTCAAAATAAAAAATGAAGCTGGTTGTGGTGGTGCACACCTGTAATCTCAGTATTTGGGAGGTTGAGACAGGAGGATCGCAGGTTCGAAGCTAGCCTCAGCAATTTAGCAAGACCCTGTTTCCAAATGAAAAATAAAATAGGGCTGGGGGTGTAACTTGGAAGTAGAATGCCACTGGGTTCAATCCCCAGCACCACAAAAATAAATAAATCAATAAATAACAAGCTGGGCGTGGTGGCGCACGCTTGTAATCCCAGTACTTTGGGAGGCAGAGACCAGAGGATCCGGGTTCGCGGCCAGCCTCAGCTCTCTCTCTCTCTCTCCCTGTCTCTCTCTCTCTCTCTCTCCCTGTCTCTCTCTCTCTCTCTCTCTCTCTCTCTCTCTCTCCTTAGTGAGGCCCTCCGCAACTTCATGAGACCCGGTTTCAAAATAAAGTATAAAAAATAGGGCCGGGGGTGTAGAGCGGAGGTAGAACGCCCCTGGGTTCAATCCCCAGTATCAAAAAACAAAAAAATGGACTTAAGACCACATAGAATTGTGTTAACCACACTCCTGGTTATAACACACTCTCATTTTTGCCCCAATGCAGGGCCACTTTAATGACTCGGTTAATCTGTTTGCTTACCCTAACACAGGGAACACCTGTGAACTCAGATCTCAACCCAAGATCTAGAACCTGAGTACCATTCACACCTGCCTTTGTGCTCCTCCTTCATTAAGTCCCAGCTCCCCTGCAGAGGTTATCACGATGCTGAATTTTGTGTTTCTCATTCTCTTGCATCTTAAAATATAATTTTATTACTTTATCAGTCAGCATAAACCAGATTATGCTTGGAAACAAATAACACCCAGTCTCAGTGACTTAACCTAACACAGGTTTATTTCTCTACTCATGCAGATGGGCAGAGGCCTCTGCTCCCTGCAGACACTCAGGGACCCAGGTATGGGGCACAGCCACAATCGAATGGTATTGTGATATCCACTCTAAGTTCTGGGGTTTGCTTTGGAAGTGGGAAGAATAAGAACTATGCACCATCTCTTAGCTGTTTCTGTCAACATGACACTGGGCACTTGTGCTGTTATTGCATCGGCCCCGGCTCTTTCCAAGGCTACACCTAATTTCAACGGGGCCTGTATCCAGAATGGAGAAAGAACCAGAAGTTTCACTGAGCATGGGTAATGTCACCCAACCACAGATTTGTGGATGCCTCAACAATATCTGGTTGCTGTGAGCTGTTTGTGAACTTTTATAAAAAGGGCACCATGTTATATGTGATCTTTTGAGGGTTACTTTTTCACTCAGCGTTATGTTACAAAGATTTATGCTACTGTGGTAGGTAGCTGCACTTTTAAAAATTTCATCACAGTACACTTTTCCATGGAATGATTCCACCCTCATGTGTCCTTTTTCCTTTCAAAGTGCATTTGGATCATTCCCTTTTTTTTTCCTCTAATGGGCGCTGCTGCTGTGAACAGTCTCTTTCTGAAACCTCACTCCGATTCCACCATTGAAGCTGCAGATTTTGAGCCACTTGCAGCTCACTGAGAGTGCTGTGCTGCTCCTGCCTCAGGATTCTGGCCCCAGCACCCCGGCAGTCTGGGGGGGCCTTGCCTTCCCGCCATCCTCCCCAGGCAGAGGACTAATAGGCAGGAACACGGCAGCTCTCGGATGTGTAGTCATGGCTGCTTCTGGAAGCCCTTGCTTTCTTCTTCTTTTCCCCATGGCACGACCAGGATTTATTTATTTTTTATACTTTTATTGGTGCCTTATAGTCTCATATCATAATGTAATTCATAGTGATAGTGACAACACGCACACAGCACTTGGTGGGCTTTCCCCAGCTCCCCCCCATGCCCTCGCCTTCTGACCGGAGGCAGGGCTGTCCAGTTGAGGACAGCATCATGTGCTAAACTCCTGTGATGAAACACGTACTGTGCTGGGTGCTGGAGATACGAAGAATAACTCGGTCATTTACAAAGCAGACATTTTTATTTATTTAATTTTATTTTATTTTTTGCACTATTGGGGCTTGAACCCAGGGGCATTCTACCTCGGAGATTCACCCCCAGTCCTATTCTTTATTTTTGAAACAGGGTCTCACTAAGTTGCAGAGGGCCTCACTAAGTAGCTGAGCCTGGCCGCGAGTACTGGGATTACAAGCGTGCGCCACTACGCCTGGCTTCAAAGCAGACATCTATTTACTTCCTTTTATGTGTCCAACTCTGTAGACTCTGATCACAAAGATAAAGGACCTACCCTCAAGAGCTCACAGGCTGGTGGAGGAAGCAGGGGCATTATGAGATAAGTTACTGTACTGGCTAACACATAAGCTGTGCAGGTGTATAAAATTGTGTCTCAGCCAGGCGAGGTAGCATAGGCCTGTAATGCCAGTACTTGGGAGGCTGAGATAGGATTGCAGGTTCGAGGCCAGCCTCAGCAACTTAGCAAGACCCTGTTTCAAAATAAAGATAAAAAGGGTTGGGGGTGTAATTCAGAGGTAGAATGCTCCTGGGTTCAATCCCCAGTACCACACACGAAAGAAGGAAGGAAGGAAGGAAGGAAGGAAGGAAGGAAGAAAGAAAAAAAGAAAGGCAAAATTGTGTCTTGTTGTGATTTTATAAATCTAGGTATGTTTAGTTGTATATATTTCTAGATGTCTATGTTCCCCCCATAGAATTTTATTTATGTCAATTCAGCATCCTCTATACTGGAATGTAATAGAAATCTAGATCTTGATTGGTGGATTATCATTTTTATAGATCATAAAGTTCCTAAGCTGATACCTATGTTTTAAATTCTTCCAGTTGGGTCACTTTAAAATGTCCCTAGAGAGATGAGGTAGCTTCAGCTTTCAGCTGCTCTTTTTATTTTCTCCAAATCCTTATGCTCTTCTTTTTATTTATTTATTAATTTTTCCTCTCAGTTGCTGGTAGACCAAAATATCACTGCGTTCTCTTGGGAAGTTAACATTAAGCGCGACCCTAACATTACAGCAATGCCGCCACTGCCTTGGAGTCATGGCTTAGATTAAAATCTAAAATGCTGGGGAAATAGCCCAAATTTTACCTCTGATCAATGACATGCTGTTGTTGTTGCTTTAATTAAGAATATTTGTAGGAGCCTGGCATGGTGATGCATGCCTGTAATCCCAGTACTTGGGAGGCTGAAATAGGAGAATTGCAGGTTCGAGGCTAGCCTCAGCAACTTAGTCAGAACCTCAGCAACTTAGCGAGACCCTATTTCAAAATAAAAAATAAAAAGGGCTGGGGATGTAGCTCAGAGGTAGAGTGTCCCTGGTTTTAGTCCCCAGTGCCTAAAAACCTACCAAAAAGAAAAAAAAAATCCCAAAGTACAATTCAGTGCCAGTGGCATTAAGTAGATTCTTAGTGTTGGGCAACCATTACCACCATCCATTTCCAGAAACTTCTCATCACTTCAAACAGAAACCCTGAACCCATTAAACAGTGCCTCCCATCTCATCCCCCTCACCCTAGTCCCTGGTAACCTCTATTCTACTTTCTATCTTTACCTGTTATAGGTTCTTATGTAAGTGGAATCATATAATATTTGTCCTGTGTGTCTGCTTTATTTTATTTAGCATGATGATTTCAAGTTTCACCCATATTTTGCAGCACACACCAGACTTCTTTTCTGTTTCTGGCTGAATATTATTATTGGGCATTGGAATTCTGACTTTCTTGGAAGCACTGGGTTGTGGAGCAGAGTTTTCTGCAGGAGAACCACAGACGGGCACCTGCTGCTGGAGCTGGCCCCCATGTGGGAGGGATGGGAATGGGTTGGAGCCTGTAGGAAGCAGTGGCCACGGTTTAGTACAGAATGATGGTGCTTCGAGCCCTGGTGTGGTCTCCCCTCCTCCTCCTTCTTCCAGTCTGAAGCCCCTAGGGCCCTTTCTATCGTCTGCATATCAACAACTGAACAGCACAGTCTTGGCAAATGGGGTCTGTGCTCCAAGCACTCTTGTATTCCCAGGTGTCCCCCTTCTCCTCCCTCTGTCCCCCATAGCACAGCCCAACGCATGGCTGAGATCTCAGCAGACTCTGGGGTTGGAGTACAGGGAGAAGGCAGCCCTGGAAGTCTCTGGCAGGCAGGCCCTGGAGGAGCCAGCTTGTCCCAGCCCTGCCGCCCCTCTCCCAGCCCTTGCCGCATCAGGCTGCTTCCCACCAGCCAGCAGCCGCCCCCTCGCCCCCTCCCCTGCGAGTTTCATCTGTGGAGCTGGGGTTGAAGGAGACAGAACAAGCCCCAGGGGTGTCGATAACAGGGTTATAATCCAGCGGGATGAGACTGAGCTCTCTGGAGTCTCATAGCATTTTTCCAGCCCCGGCCACTTTATTACCATATTGCTGAGTGATGGGGCTCCGGGGAGCTGTGGTTCCAGCAGCCGCACCCGCGCTGCTTGCGATTGATCAAGCTACAATTGGGCTCAGCAAATTCATGCTGCTTCCTGCACCCTTGTTCTGCTCTCCCGTTCTCTTCCTCCCTCTTCTGCTCCTTAGGCTTCCCCTCTGGGCAGAGGAGATTTGGGACCCATGGGCACAGGGGCCTCGGGAGTGTGAGGTGCAGGCAGTTGCTGCCGGCCCTGGAGGCTATAGACTTGGGTTTCAGACTCAAGACCCTCCCTGCTATAGTGTGACCTTGGTTAGGTGGCTCACCCACTCTGGGCCTCGGTTTCCTTCCCACAGCACAAGGGAGTTGGGCCAGGTGTGCTCTGAGACACCTTTAAGCCTGACTGCTCTGTGACTTTTTGTTTTGTTTTGTTTTGGTTCTGGGGATCAAACCCAGGAGCATTCTACCTCTGAGCTACACCCCCAGCCCTTTTTATTTTGAAACATGGCCTCACTAAGTTGCTGCAGGCCTTGCTAAGTTGCTCGGACCTGCGATTCTCCTGTCTCAGCCTCCCAAGTACTGGGATTACTGGTGTGAGACACCACGCGTTGCTCTGTGGCATTTTTTAAACTTTAAGGTACAGTGTCTTCTTCCAAGACTGTGACAGCATGAAGGATTTAGGTAGGACAGAGGTGACCACAGCATGTTGCTCCTGTCCTCCCTCTACTTCACAGGAACCCCAGGTGATGTGGCATTATTCTTTGCCCCCCTGGGAAACATGTCACTAACCCCAGGCCAGTGGGCCCGGTACCTCTCTTTGAGGCTACCTTAGGGTCCATCCCATTGGGTCAGAGTTTGTGGGGGAATCAGATGCCATCCTGGCTCAGGAAATGGGGTACAACCCACCCAGAGACAGAAGTGGCAAAAGAGGTGGCCTGCAGAAGACCCCGAGTCCCTTCCAGCCCCCTGCTCTACAGTGCCTGTGGAAGGATAGCTGTGTGCTCTGGAAGCTCTCTGGGGAAGGACATTTCACAGATGAGGGAATTTACCAGGCTAGGGTTTCATAAGCACGATATTGGGCCAAGTAATTCTCATGAGAAGTTGTCAATGATTTACTTTCTTCCCAGGCAGGTAGAGATATTAACTAAAGGATGCTGGACCTCACTTTAAGCAACCAAAAAGAAGAATGATGAATTTCTTTCTTTCTTTTTTTCTTTTTTGGTACTGGGGATTGAACTAAGGGGCATTCTGCCTCTGAGCTACACCCCCAGCCCTTTAAAAAAAATTTTTTTTTGTGGTGATGGGGATTGAACCCAGGAGTGTTCTACCTCTGAGATACACCCCCAGCTCTATTTTTTATTCTTTATTTTGAAACAGGGTCTCACTAAGGTGCTAAGGGCCTCACTAAGTAGCTGAGGCTGGCCGCAAACCTGCGATCCTCCTATCTCAGCCTCCCAAGTACTGGGATTATAAGTATGCGCCATCACGCCTGGCTCGTTTTTGAAACACGGTCTCGCTAAGTTGCTGAGGCCCTCACTAAGTTGCAGATTGTTATGGTTAGAGAATGTTCCCTGAAGAGCTCATGTATTAATGTTCAGAGTTGGTATAATTAAGTCACGAGGGTTGTAATCTCATCAGTTTTAAATCCATTGTAATGGATTTACTGGGTGGTAACCTAGGTAGGCGGGGTGAGGCTGGAGGAGGTGGTTCCCTCAGGCTGTGGTCTTAGGGACTGTGCTTGTGTCTCTGAATTTCCTTGCTTGCACTCCTGCTTCTGGCCTCCATGATGTGAGAGCAGTTTGACTCATCCCTCTCTCTTCCTCTCGCTGCCACACCTGAGCTCTGTTGGTATAACCTGGCCTGACATGGACTGAACCCCTGAAATCTCCAGAACTGTGAGCAGATTAATCTTCCTTCCTCTAAGTTGTGTGGTGGTCAGGTGTTTTGGATGACAGCAGTGAGAATGCTGACTGAAACACTGAGGCTGGCCTTGAATCTGCCATGCTCCTCTCTCAGCCTCCCAAGTACTGGGATTACAGGCATGCACCACCTCACCCGGCTTGATTTTCTTATCAAGAGCTTTTTTGCTGCCTACCTTGAATACTCGTCTCTGATCTTGTACAACAAACCTCCCTGCTGTCTCTCAAACATCAGGTAAAGGAGGTGGGGCTCTGGCAATCACACAGCTCTATCCAGTTCTAACATCTAGCAGACTCCCCAAGGGAAGAGAAAGGGAGCCTGGATTGCTAGGCAGTGTCCCCTGGGGCATTGATGAGATCACATAAATGAAATCGGTCTGAGATGGTGCTAGGAAGGAGACTTCAAGGAAGATACTTCACAGTCCTCCTGGAGGTGTTCTGGGGATATATGAGAAAAATGGAGTGGTGGGAGTAGGAGATATGGGTTATATTTTTAGCTGTGCCATTAACCATGGATCTGGAATGTCCCCCAACACCTCATGTGGTATGCAATACAGCAAAGCCAGAGGTGAAATCAATGAATCGTGAGAGCTCGAACCTAATCAGTTAATCCACTGATGGACTGGTGGGGTGTGGCTGGAGGAAGTGGGTCACTGGGGGCATGGCCTTAGGGCCTATATCTGTCCATGGTCCCTTCCTCTCTCTTTCTGCTTCCTGGCTCCCGGGACCTGAGTAGCTTTCCTCTGCCGTGTTCTGTCACCATCATGTTCTGCCTTAGAGCAGGCCAACCATGGACTGAATCTCTGAAGCCATGAGCCAAATAAATCTTCCCTCCTCTAAGTTGTTCTTGTCAGGTATTTTAGTCACAGTGATCCAAAGCTGACTAATATACCATGGCATGACCATAGATAAGTACCCACACCTCTCGGTTCCTCAGTGATAGCCCTGTGCTCCCCACTAACGAGGCATTAAGAGGACAGCCATGAGATAGGAGTCTTAAAAGAAAGCATAGATTTCTCCCCTCATCCCATGGTCAAAACATTTATGCCTGCATCTGCAGTCCACCATCAAATCTTCTGAGAAAAGAACAGCTATAATGGGACTGCTCAAACAAATTAGAACTTTTTTTTTTTTTTGCGGTACCGGGGATTGAACCCAGGGGTATTCTACCTCCGAGCTACACCCCTGACCCTATTTTTTATACTTTATTTTGAAACCGGGTCTCACGAAGTTGTGGAGGGCCTCACTAAGTAGAGAGAGAGAGAGAGACAGAGAGAGAGAGAGAAAGAGAGAGAGATCTGAGGCTGGCTGCGAACCCGGATCCTCCGGTCTCCGCCTCCCAAAGTACTGGGATTACAAGCGTGCGCCACCACGCCCAGATCAAATTAGAACTTTTTATAGATAGACAAAGTTAGAATGAAAAGTTTTTATATCATGTAAAGATGTGACTCTGCGAGGTGAATGGGAAAGATGAAGTATTATGACTTTGCCACCTCTGTTGCTTTTTGTTTCCTATTAGAAAAAAATTTGCCCCTTTCTTCATTGTCTTCTTCCATCTTTATTTGGGCTTTTTTTTGTTCTTTTCTTTCTTTTGGGTTAGTTAATTCAATGTGTTTATTTGATAATTTTCTGAAGTTTAATAAATTTATTTAAGGCTATACATTTACTTCGAAATATTGCTTTAGTTGCATCTCACAACCTCTAAATTATATTCATAATCTTTAGCAGTTATTCTTACTTTTTTCCATTGATTATTTTATTTTATTTATTTTTGGTACTGGGGATGGAATCCAGGGGCATTCTACCTTGGAGCTACACCCCCAGCCCTATTTTTTTTTTTTATTTGGAAACAGGGTATTGCTAAGTTGCTGACAGCCTCACTAAGAGGCTGAGGCTGGCCATAAACCTGCGATCCTCCAGTCTCAGCTTCCCAAGTACTGGGATTATAAGCATGCACCACCATGCCTGGCTACATTGATCATTTTAAATGTACAGTTCAGTGGTATTAAACACATTTATAATGCTGTGCCACCATCACCACCATCCATCTTCATAATTGTTTTCATCTTGTAAAACTGAAACTCTGTGCCCATTAAACAATAGTTTACTGTTCCCTCTTCCTCCAACCCTTGGCAATCATCATTCTACTTACTGTCTCTATGAAGTGGACTACTCTAAGTACCTCATGTAAGTGATATAAGTGGAATCATACAGTTGTGTTTTTTTTTTGTGGCACTGGGGATTGAACCCAGGGGTGTTCTACCTCTGAACTACACCCCCATCCCTATTCTATTTTTTATTTTGAAACAGGGTCTCACTAAGTTGTGGAGGGCCTAAGTTGCTGAGGCTGGCCGCAAGCCTGTGATCTATCTGTCTCAGCCTCCCAAGTACTGGGAATACAAGCTTACACCACTATGCCTGGCTCAGTGTTTTGTTTTTGTGTGTGTGTGTGTGTGTGTGTGTGACTGACTGACTTATTTCACTTAGCATAATGTCCTTAAGATTAATCCATGTAACCTGTATTAAAATTTAATTCCTCTGTGTGTGTGTGTGTGTGTGTGTGTGTATGTATGTATGTATGTGTGGTACTGGGGATTGAACCCAGGAGCATTCTACCTCTGAGCTATACTCCAAACCCTTTTTTGAAACAGGGTCTTGCTAAATTGCTGAAGGTCTGGCTACGTGGCTGAGGTTGGCCTGTGATCTTCCTGTCTCAGCCTCCAAGTACTGGGATTACAGGTGTGCGCCACCAGGCCTGGCAGCAAGGCTGACTAATAGTCTGTTGTGTGTATATTACACTTTTTGCTTATCCATTCATTTGTTGATGGACGTTTGGGTTACTTTCATGCTTTAGCTATTTCAAATAATGTTGCTATGAACATAGGTGTACAACTGTCTCTACAAGACTCTGCTTTCAATTCTTCCGGGAATATACCCAGAAGCAGAATTATCAGATCATATTATAATTCTATTTCTAATTTTTTGAGGAACTGCCATACTTGTTTTCCAAAGTGGCTGTACCATTTCACATTCCTATCAACACAGGACAATTTTTAGGATAGACCATATGCTAGGCTACAAACAAATTCTCAATATAATTAAAAAGGTAGATAGCATACAAAGTATCTTCTCTTATTCTAGTGGAATGAAGTTAGAAATTGATAACAGAAGTAAAACTGGAAATTTCACCATTTTGTGGAAATTAAAAAACACAATCTTAAACAATTAATGGGTCAAAGAAGAAATCACAAAGGAAGTTGGGCATGGTGGTGAATGATTGTAATCCTAGTACTTGGGAGGCTGAGACAGGAGGATCATAGGTTCGATTTAAAAAATAATCATGTACAAAAAGTATTTGACAAAATGTAACACACTTTTATGATGGAAAAAAACCCAACAAATTAAAAATAAAAGGAAACTACCCCAACATAATAGCCATGTATGTAGACCCCATAGCAAACCGTATTCTCAGTGGTGAAAGACTGAAAACTGTTTCTCTACAATCAGGAACAAAGCCAGAGTACCTGCTTTTGCCATTTTTTATTCAACATAGTATTGGAAGTTCTAGCCAGAGCAATTAAGAAAGAAGAATAAATAAAAGACATCAGAATTAGAAAGGAAGAAGTAAAATGGCCTCTGTTCACAGAAAGCATGCTCCTTACTCCTTATGTGTAGAAAATCCTAAAGATTTCACACAAAAAGTTCTTAGAACAAATGAATTCAGCAAGGTAGCAGGATGCAAAGTCAACACATGAAAATTAGTTGCATTTCTACGCACTAACAGTAAACAATCTGAAAAGGAAATTGTGAATACAATTCCAATTATAATAGCATCAAAAAATAAACACATAGAAATTACCTTTACCAAAGAAGTGAAACACTTGTACAATGAAAACTACAATACTACTGAATGAAATCAAAGACACAAAAAACTGAACACATCCCACATTCATGGATTGGAAGACTTAGTATTGTTAAGTGTGAATATTAACTCAAAGCAATTTACAGATTCAAGGAAAGCCCTATCAAAATCCCTATAATGTATGTTGCTGAAATGGAAAACCCTATGCTAAAATTTGTATGGAATCTCTAGGGACTTTGAATAGCCAAAACAACCTCGAAAAAAGAAGAACAAAGCTGGAGGGCTCACACTTCCTAATTTCAAAACTTACTATACACTACGATAATCAAAACTGTGGGAGACTGGCATACAGAAATTTAGCTCAAAGAATAAAACAGAGAGCCCAATGACACTTCATAGAGGTCTGTATATGTCTGCTAGATACTGTTTATGTGTTAAATCTTCTGTCTGTTATTGAGGATGAGATTTTGGAAGCACTTAAATTTTAATGTGAGCCAGGTGTGGTGGCGCATGCTTGTAATCCCAGTACTTGGGAGGCTGAGACCCAAGGATCCAAGTTCGCGGCCAGCCTCAGCTACTTAGTGAGTCCCTTCACAATTTAGTGAGACCCTGTTTCAAAATGAAGAACAAAAACTGGGCGTGGTGGCACACACTTGTAATCTCAGCACTTGGGAGGCGGAGACTGGAGGATCCGGGTTCTCGGACAGCCTCAGCTATTTAGTGAGGCCCTCTGCAACTTCGTGAGACCCGGTTTCAAAATAAAGTATAAAAAATAGAGCTGGGGGTATAGCTCGGAGGTAGAACGCCCCTGGGTTCAATCCCTGGTACTGCAAAAAAAATAAAAAATAAAATAAAATAAAGAACAAAAAATAGTCTGGGGGTGCAGCTTGGAGGTAGTGTCCCTGGGTTCTATCCCCAGTACCAAAAGAAAAAAAAAAGCTATCTAGAATCTTAGGTATCTTTTTTTTTCCAAACACAATCATAAACCTGGCATGGTGGCGCATGCTTGTAATCCCAGTACTTGGGAGGCTGAGACAGGAGGATCTCAGGCTCACAGCCAGCCTCAGCTACTTAGTGAGGCCCTCCACAACTTAGTGAGACCCTGTTTCAAAATAAAGAATTAAAGCCGGGAGTGGTGGCACATGCTTATAATCCCAGTACTTGGGAGGCTGAGACAGGTTCAAGGACAGTCTCAGCAAGTAGTGAGACTGTTATCAACCTAGTGAGACCCTGTTTCAAAATAAAAATAAAATAGGGCTGGGGGTGTAGCTCAGCGGTAGAATGCCCCTGAGTTCAATCTCCAGTACCACAAAAAGAAAAGAATAAAAAATAGGGCTAGAGTGTAGCTCAGAGGTAGAATGCCCCTGGGTTCAATCCCTAGTACCAAAACCCCCCCCCCCCAAAACCCACAATCATAGCTATTGCTATTGTTGCTATTATTTTGTGATCAATATTTCTATTTATTAATATGCATATTTTTACCAAGTTTTACACTTTTCTTTTTTTGTTACTGGGAATTGAACCCCAGTATTCTGATGTTCTACCTCTGAGCTACACCCCAAGCCCTTTTTATTTTTTATTTTATTTTTTTTATTTTTTTGTGGTACTGGGGATTGAACCTAGAGGCATTCTACCTCCAAGCTACACCCCAGCCCTATTTTTATTTTTATTTTTTATTTGGAATCGGTCTTGCTAAGTTGCTGTGAGCCTTGCTAAGTTGCTGAGGCTGGCCGCAAACCTGTGATCCTCCTGTCTCAGCTTCCCAAGTACTGGGATTACAAGGGTGCATCACCATGCTTGGCTTTGGTGTTGTTTCTTTACTCCCAATTTGATGAGTCTCCCTGGGCATGCGGCTAGACCATACTTAAGATTATGTCCTTAGGAAAGATTCCAGAAGGGAATGGCAAAGTAAAAATTGGAGCCCTTGGCTGTTGGATATGTGCGGAGAGCAGACACCTGCATCCCCAGCAGACACCCCATTACTCCAGCAGCCCTGCCCCACCAGCAGCCCCAGCATGCTGTGAGTGGGGGGGGCACCCATACAGTGCTTCGTACAGAAGACTTTATTTCCTCCAGTCACGATTTCCCTGATTACAAACTCTTTGGATCCCTTAGGAATCTCCTGGCTGGTCCTCAGATACAGAGAGCTAAGTGCTCTAGAGAGCTGGAAGGCCTACCGCTTGCCAGGTCAAGTTCCTGAAATGCTCCGGGACCTGACACCAAACAACTGAGCGGCTCAGGGTAATAACTAGTGAACCTTTTTCAAGGTTCCTGCTTTATAGTTCATCAAACTATTTTCTTGTATGTCTTCTTAATCCTTGCAAACTAAGTGGCAAGGCAGATGTCCTCATCTCCATTTTCCAGAGGAAATGGTCGAGGCTCAGATGCAGTAGGGCAGTTTTTCTTAAAAGGTAACCTGGAGCCAGGTATGGTGGCACACACCTGTAATCCCAGTACTTGGGAGGCTGAGACAGGAGGATCACAGGTTTGCGGCCAGCCTCAGCAATTTAGTGAGGCCTGTAGCACCTTAGCGAGACCCCATTTCAAAATAAAGAAAATAGCCAGGTGCAGTGGTGCACACCTCTAATCTCAGTACTTGAGAGGCTGAGACCAGAGGATCACAGGTTTGAGGACCACCTCAGCAACTTAGTGAGCCTTTCAGCAACCTAGCGAGACCCTGTTTCAAATAAAAAAAAAAAATAAAAAGGGCTAGGGTGCTGCTTAGAGGTAGAATGCCCTTGGGTTCATTCCCCAGTACCAAAAATAAAATAATAGAATAAAAAAAATAGGGTTGGTGGTGTAGCTCAGAGGCAGAACACCCCTGGGTTCAATCCCCAGTACCACACACACACACACACAAAAGGTAACCTGCAGCTGGGTACAGTGGTGCGTGCCTGTAATCCCAGTACTTGGGAGGCTGAGACAGGAGGACCACAGGTTCACTGTCAGCCTCAGCAACTTAGTGAGGCCCTCCGCAACTTAGTGAGATCCTGTGTCAAAATAAAACAATAAAAAGGTTTGCAGGTGTAGCTCAGGGGTACAGTACCCCTGGGTTCAATCCCCAGTAACAATGCCGGGTGTGGTGGCGCACGCTTGTAATCCCAGTACTTGGGAGGCTGAAACCGGAGGATCCTGGTTCGTGGCCAGCCTCAGATACTCAGTGAGGCCCTTCGCAACTTAGTGAGACCCTGTTTCAAAATAAAGAATAAAAAAAGAAACATAAACAACAATAACAACAAGATACCTAGCAAGTAACAGGCTACCTTTTTTTTCCCTTGTACTGGGAATTGAACCCAGGGTCATTCTACCCCTAAGATACACCCCCAGCCCTATTTTATTTTTTATTTTGAAACAGAGTCTCATTGGCCTTGAACCTCTGATCCTCCTGTCTCAGCCTCTCAAGTACTGGGATTAAGGTGTGCGCCATCATGTGGTGCTAGGGATCTTATTAAAACACAGACTCTGGTTCAGGTGATGTGGGGGGGGGTGTAGGACCCTGCATTTCTAACAGTCTCCCAGATTATGTGGACTGCTGGCTGAAGACCTCACTTGAGTGGGAAGTCAAGGGGTGTTAGTCAAAGTACATACGTCCTCACCCTGTTTTACTTCAAAGTCTGCCCCATGTCTGTTCTTCCCATTTATTTATTTATTTATTTTTGTGGTACTGGGGATTGAACCCAGGGGCATTCTACCTCTGAGCTACACCCTCAGTCCTACTTTATTTTTTATTTTGAAATGGGGTCTCGCTTAGTTTCTATGCACTGGTCCCAAAATTGCTATCCTCCTGTCTCAGCTTCCCAAATACGGGGATTGCAGCCACCCCACCTGGCTTGCTCTTCCCATTTAGAATCCTGCAATTTTACCACTTACTTTATTTTTCATTTTTAGTGGTACTGGGGATTGAACTCAGGGGCATTCTACTTTCGAGCTACACCCCTAATCAGATTTCATTTTTTATTTTGAAATAAGGTCTTGCTAAGTTGCTGTGGCTGGTCGCGAACCTGTGAACCTCCTGTCTCAGCCTCCCAAGTACTGGGATTACAAGTGTGCACCAGCATGCCCGGCTGCCGCTACTTACTCTGGGGCAAGGCAGGGAGACTGGAGCCCCGGCTGTGTCAGGGTGGGGCTGCTCTCCCCAGGCTTAATGACGAGGAGGGGCTGCAGGGGATGTCTTCTGAGTAGTGAAGTGCTGCAGCCGGGCAGCCGTCAGCGGGTCTGTTGGAAAATTAATTTTTTAATTAAAAACATCTTTTTCCCCCTCTTCTTTCCCCTTTGCTTTAATGTCTCAGTCTGGAGTAATTATGAGTCGCTCTGGGGAGACTGAACCTTAGAAAAATTGTTGGTGCAACTGCCGAGGAATTTATCTGATTAACTTGGGCTCAGCCTTTGAAAAGGAGAGAAAGGGAAGTAAAAGGAAAGGAGGAGGAGGGAGCGCTCCCCGCTCTCCTTCTGGCATGAACTTAATCACAGCGTCTGGGAGGCCAGGTGGGCTCTGAGCCTGAGGCCCCTGCCGGCCAGGGGATGAGGCGGTGGGTGGGGAGCTGGGCTCAGCTTCCCAGCATCCCTGTCTCTGGCCCCTCCATGCTCCGGACTTTCTCCTGCACTCTGGATAGGTCACTACGCCTGTCCCAATGTGGGAGATGGGGACTTAGGGGTGCTCCTGAGAGCACCTTCCAGGACGCTTGAGGGGCATGCAGTGGAGCAGGGTGGGAGGCAGCTGGCAGGGCTGTGGGCCCGCTGAGGTCTGCTCTCTCTCTCTCTCTCTCTCTCTCTCTCTCTCTGGCTGATCCTCTGGGGAGCCGGGAGGCAGGGGCTGGGTTCTCATTCCTGGACCCCTGGGGGAATGTGGAACCCCAGGCATGTCCCCATAAGCTTTGTGTCCCTTGGCTGAGTCCTTAACAGCCGCCACTCCCTTCAGCTGGGGACAAATGCCCTGGTCTGGACGAGGGGTCTGTGGGAGGCACACCAATAGCACCTACTGCAAGTGGACAGGAGGGGCACCCCATGGTGCTAGACAGATATGGAGGGCTCCTGAGAGATGCAGGAGGGAGAGCTGAGCGTGGGGACCGGGCGCCCAGGCTCCTGGCTTGAGTGACTGGGGGAACGGGGGTGCTGGGCTCTAAGATGAGGACCCAGAGGAGGGTAGACCGGGAGGATGACAGGGAGATGGCTGTCTGCACATGGTGGCCTTCCGGGTGGAGTACGTGAAGTGCCTGGTTGTGCCAGGTTGGAGCAGAGACGTGGGCGCCGTCTGTGTGGAGATGGGAGAGTGTGGGCAGAAGGAGAGAAGAGGAAACGCACAGGTTCCCTGGAGCCCCACATGCTTGGGGCTGGCAGAGGACGGGGGCCAAGGACAGCTGGAGAAGGTATGAAGGAGAACCAGAGAGGGGGTCCTGAGGCCACCTCTGCCCTTCATCCTCCCAGGTGTGCCCGCCTCCGTCATTACCTGACGTCTGTCAGTGCGTCTGTGGATGAAGGAAGGAGACAGCTGTGAGGAGCCTGGACAGACTGCGATCCCCAGGAGGGTGGAAACTGGGCCTGTCTTGATTAGCATCGTGGCCCCAGCCCCTATAATGCTCCCTGGCACATTGTAGGTGCTCAATGAGTCTTCGCTGAAAAATATACTAATATAGCACCTGCTAGACACCAGGCCCTGCATATAAACTCCTGGGACTTTATGAAGAAAGACACGATGCCTTTGGCTTGCCTAGATCCAGTGACAGTTCCCACAAATACCTTGGTCATTCAAGATTTTTTTTTCCTGGTGAGGGATGTAGCTGGATGGCAGAGAGCTTGCCTAGCAAACACACACACACACACACACACACACACACACACACAGAGAGTTTTTTCCTGAGTCTTTTGCAAATCTTCTAATTAGAAGCCATCATTATCCCCCAGACTAGGTTACTTGCCCGAGGTCACACAGATGGTAAGGGGCAGACTGAGACATGACCCCAGGCACTGTGACTCCCCAGGACCCATGCTCTCAGCTCTGTGTGAATGAAAGGAATTTGGTCCTGGTTTGAAACCAAAGCACAAGACTGTTTTGTGTGGTGCACTTACGCAGTCACATGTAAACAGCACACCAAGGACAGCTTTCATCTGGTGCAGGGAGACAGAGTCCACAGCCTTGAGAAGGGAACTTTCATTTTACAGCCCTCTCCTCACAGGGGACTGGCCAAAGCTACCGCAGACATAACTCACTGCTGCCTTTATAGCCCCCCAGGACAGAGGGTGACAGGGAGGGGTAGGAGAAGGCGGCTGGAGAGCTGTGGTGCCAGGCAGGACAACCTCTAGTCCCAACTCTGCTATGTAGTGTGGCTTGAGCCAGTCCCCAAGCATCTTTATTTAATTTATTTTATTTTTGTGGTATTAGGGATTGAACCCAAGGGCATTCTACCTCTGAGCTAATCCTCAGCCCAATTTTATTTTATAATTTTGAAACAGGGTCTCATTAAATTGCTGAGGATCTCACCAAGGCTGGCCTCAAACCTTTGATCCTCCTGCTCAGCCTTCCAAGTACTGGGATCATAGGCATGTACTACCACACCTGTCTCCCCAGTCTCTTTGAGCCCTGATTTCCTCATATGCAGAGTGGGAGTAATTATGTGTCTTTCCTAGGACTTCTGTGAGAGTTAGAAGTGATATATGGCATGTGGCACACAGTGGTACCCTTACAGTGGTGCCACTGTGACATGGGACAGCTCTTTGCTGTTAGATTAGCCACCTCTTTATCCAATACTGGAAAATGTAAATACTGCCCTACAAGTGGGCGTCTTGTGCTTAACTACTGCCTGGCTGCCTTCTGGGGGCTACAGATACACCATCCAAGGGCCTGTCCAGCCGGAGGGCCACTGGCTGCCCCCAGCCCAGCAGGGGTGGAGGCTGAACAGGGAGGCTGTGAGCAGGGGCTGGAGAGAGGCTCAGAGCTGGGAGTGCCCAACCTCTGCCTGGTAGGGGCATCTGAGCAGGCAATCTGTAATCAGTGCCCACCCATGACCACTACTAGGGACTCTGCAGAATGAGACTAGGGGCTCCTGCTGGGGCCCACCATGGGTTCGGTTTCCCGGAGCCCCTAAAGG
This sequence comes from Glis glis, assembly GCA_004027185.1. Classification (NCBI taxonomy): domain Eukaryota; kingdom Metazoa; phylum Chordata; class Mammalia; order Rodentia; family Gliridae; genus Glis; species Glis glis. The sequence continues at coordinate 46,136 of PVJS01009569.1, forward strand.
CCACTGAGTTACACAGCTCCAGGGGGCTACAGTCACATCGCAGCCTGCAGGTGGGGCGCCAGGGGGCCGCTGCCGACGTAGAAAACAGTGCAAGTGGTCCGGAGCCCCCCGCTGCTGAGGTTGAGAGCTCTTGGGGCAGCTGTGTCATAGCTCTACAACTGGCTGGGAGGACCTGGAGAAGGGGACCGTGCCCTCCATGGACCTGCCTGCTGCACCGGCTCCCAGGCCCGGGCGAGAGCCAGTCTTCACCCTGACTGCTACCCACCCAGCACCCAGGCCTCTAAGTAAGGAGGCTAAGTACCCTATGCCTGAACCTCTACTTGTCACATCTCCTGCCTTGGCTCCGTCCTGGGACCACTGCCCTTCTCTGTCTCTCCTGCCAAGCACAGGGCTGGACACACAGAAAACAGGAGTCACATTGGAGACAAACTGTGATATTAAAATACCAAAGTCTTTCGTTCCTTTGTTGAAAGAGACTTTTTTTTTTTTTTTTGCGGTACCGGGGATTAAACCCAGGGGCGTTCTACCTCCGCGCTACACCCCCAGCCCTATTTTTTTATACTTTATTTTGAAACTGGGTCTCACATAGTTGCGGAGGCCTCACTAAGCAGAGACAGAGAGAGAGAGAGAGAGAGAGAGAGAGAGAGAGAGAGAGAGAGCTGAGGCTGGCCGTGAACCCCGATCCTCCGGTCTCCGCCTCCCAAAGTACTGGGATTACAAGCGTGAGCCACCACGCCCGGCCTGAAAGAGACATTGATGTACCAGCTGCCAGCTTTGTCCTGGGTCCTGCCTGGATGGTGGACAGGTGAGGATGGGATAGATTGACCCTGTTCTTGAGGGTCAGTAAACAGACAGTAAGCGTCTAGGGTGGCCGGGGCAGTGATAGCGTGTTGGAGGCCAGGGGAGGAAGAAGGGCGAGTGGCATCTGAGAAGGCTTCCAGGACAAGCTGCTCCCCAGCTGGAAATTGAAGGATGGGCAGGGCCTACCTGCAGGATGGAGGGAAAGGCATCCAGGTGCAGATGCAAAGATGCAGAGCAGGGACCAAGAGCTTGTGCGGTGCGCAGGGAAGAGTGCTGGACAGCCTGCCAGTCGGTAGGCCTGGGTCCCAGTTCCAGTTCTGTGGCTAAGTACTCGAGTGACCAAGGGCAAATCTCACTTTCCTCTGGACCTGTTGGGCTCCCCTACCCATTTGGGGATGAGGTAGCCCAGTTCCAAGAGCCAAGAGCTTCCAAGCCCGAGGGGCTTTGAGTATTGGGGATTGAACCCGCTGAGCTACACTTTACAGGGAACTGGTCTCCACCATCTCCCAAATCCTTCCAGCTTGGAAGCGCTTGGCCTTTCTCAAATGTGGCCAGACCCTTCCCAGCCTTTCAGGAACTCACCTGGGGTTGCTTCCCGGTTTGTGCTGGTTAAACCTGTGCTAAACTGGGTGCAGTTGTGCACACCTGTAATCCCAGTGCTTGAGAGGTTGAGACAGGAGGATTGTAGGTTCAAGGACAGCCTCAGCAAACCTAGTGAGACCTTTAACAACTTAGTGAGACCCTGTTTCAAAATAAACAAATAAAAAAGACTGGGGGTGTAGTTCAGAGGTAGAATGCTCCTGGGTTCAATCCCCAGTACTAAACAACGACAACAAAAATATAAACCCATTTTAACCCTCTGAGTGCCAGAACCTAAGAGTGTGGGCCCGCCTTCCTGGAAAGGCCACAGCTGGGATCCGGTGGGAATATGGCTGAAACTGGACATTTCCACAGGGAGTTCTCTCCTCCAGGCTGCCTGGGCCTGAGGGGAGTTCCGATCTGTGGACTGTTCTCTTTCCAGCCTCCAGCAGCTCTTGGAGGACAACCAAGTGCTGCCATCTCTTTTTTGTGTGACTTGCTTCTTCATGCCCACTAGCTTCTCCAGTTTATAAGCACTGCCGGCCAATCAGCTCATGGCTTCCTTCCTGTGGATGGAAGTGACCAATCACACTTGTCCTGGTTTCTCCGTTGCTAGGTGCTGGGGGCTGCCTCCTCACTGCTGAGGGGCTTGGGTTTTAAAAGTCCAATCCTGGCTCTGGAGCTGATCTGGGAGGTTGGGGACTCCAGGAAGGTGGATTTTATGCCCTGAGAGAGGTATTTGTGGGCACTGCCAACCAGTGGGGCTGTGGGAACTCAGAGGAGGGAGAGAGCCCCTGTCTGGGGCAGTTCTGGAGGGCTTCCAGGAGGAGGTGCTGAAGAAGGGGTTTTCAGGCCTTGCCTGGCCCAGACTGGGTTGTCCTTTTGCCCTCACAGAGAAGCCTCATCAGACCCCTGCCAGCAGCCTCAGAGCTCCCATCCTGGCTGCTTCCAGATGCCCTCCTGTTCCTCTGCAAGCCCTGGCACTGCCCTGGTCCCTGGGCCTAACCTGCTCTAGGACCCTTCCCCCCACCCCATATAGACCCAGATTTCAGGAAGTTACCTGCAGCCCTGAGTTCTGGTCCACACACACCTCTCTGTGGCATCAGAGGCTAGGGATGAGGAGGACTGAACTAACAAAATGGGAAGATTCAGAGAGAAGGGGCGGGCATCCCAGTTGGCGGGGGAGCACCACGCGAACAAAGGCTTGGAGCATGTGTAACAGTGTATGTGTGTGTATCTGCCTGTATACACGTGTGTGCACATGCTGGTGTTTCCCTGCACATGTGCATGTGTGTAAGACACAGAGAAAGGATGTTGATGCTTCCATAGCTTGGACTTGTGGATTTCTTCACCTCCCCACTGTCTCCTCATGAGGATCCTAGTGTCAGGGTTCTCAGCTGAGGCCCCTGAACCCTGTTCCCACTCCTTCCCCACCCTATTAAGAAGTGTAGCAACTTCTTAATGAGAAATATTAATGATCCTTGCACACAGCAGAATCAGCATCACCTCCTAATAGAGAAAATTCAGTTGGGTGCGGTGGTGCACGTCTGTAATCCCAGTACTTGGGAGGCTGAGCAGGAGGATCGCAGGTTTGAGGCCAGCCTCAGCAACTTAGCCAGACCCTCAGCAACTTAGTGAGACCCTGTTACAAAGTAAAAAAGGGCTGGGGGTGTAGTTCAGAGGTAGAATGTCCCTGAGTTCAATCCCCAGTGCAAAGAAAAATGAAAGAGAGGAGAGAGAGAGAAAACCCAACACAATCCATCATCCATTCCCACTGCTGAGGCCACTAGCAGCCCACCCAGCCCCATTTCGAACTTTGCTGGAATTTGGGGACCTGTGCCAGGATGGAATGCTGATCGAAAGAGCCCAGCGATGATGGGGTGGTGAATAGACTAGTGCTCTCCTGGCCCCTTGCTCCTCGGAGCAGCCTGATGTCCTCATGCTGCTCAGACTGGTAATGTTGGAAGGAGCCCAGGCTCCCTCTCAGCAGGGCCTGCCTGTGTTTCCTGGCTGCAAGCAAGTGGGTCGGCCCCCTGACCCAAAACACCAGGAGGCCTGGGCTGGGGTCGAGGCCACCTGCTGAGAACTCTGCTCCCAGTGAGCCTCGGTTTCTGTATCTGTAAAAAGGGGACCGCAACTCCCAAGGCTCAGACGAGGGCCTCTGTGAAATGTTGGCCCACACTGTGCTGGTCCACCAGGGCCTTGGTCACTGGGAGTTTCTAAGGGCAGGAGTATGAGATGGCAAGCATTTGGCCCACACAGTTCTTAAAACATTGAATTAGTGGCCAGTGTTGTAAAAATGGGCAATTTTTCTGAGAAGAGTCTGGATTTTGGCCTCTCTTGAAGAGTCAGAAGGACTCTTGGACTGTGTGCCCGTGGGGGGTGGAGTTTTTGGGCAGGGCCTGTGCTCCCCGTACCCCTCCTCAGCAGGCCTGCTTCCCCTTACTTGCCTAACCCCTGGGCAGGTGGCATTTGTGACCCCTGACCCTTTCAGGACATATTGGCACTTCAGAAGGGGTCTCCCCAGGAACCTAGTGAGCAAGCGGCCTGTGCGCAGGTGGGTGGGGGCGGGTGCGGCTGCCTCCTGCCCACTGAGGGTGGGGACAGATGGATGTGCTCTGGGCGCTT
>PVJS01009570.1:0-50060 GCA_004027185.1 Glis glis
ACAAAAAAAAAAAAAAAACCCTCAAGCCAGGCATGGTGGCACATGACTGTAATCCCAGTACTTGGGAGAGACTGAGATAGGAGGATTGCAGGTTTGAGACCAGCCTCAGTAACTTAGCAAGACTCTCAGCAACCTAGTGAGACCCTGTTTCAAGACAAAAAAAATTAAACAAGGGCTGGGAGTATAGCTTGAAGGTAGAATGCCTCTGGGTTCAATCTCCAGTGCCCAAGCCCAAACCAAACCAAACAACACAACAATCCTCAATGCCTCTCTATGAACTTGGGATAAAATCCAACATCCATAATGTGACCAGCAAGGGCCCACTGATGTGGCTGTTGTCCCCACATACACATGCCACGATACTGCCTTCGCCCCTGGCACACACTAGCTCCTCTGGAGCCACGCTGGCCCTTGGAGTCCTGAGCTCTGTAGTGTGAGGTCCTGCCTGAGGGACTTTGCATATGACGGTGCAAATCTTCCAGCATCCTCCTGATCTTAACTTGAAGGTCATTTCCTGCAAGGGGGTTCTATAACTCACACAGCCTAAATTAATCCTCCCCAGACCCCGTTAGCATCTCGGACGGTGCTTTGTACTTGTTATTCATAGCGCTTCTCACAGTTTTGCAATTTCATGATACATTTTCTCTATTCTATCTATACTCCCCCCCCAATTTTTTTTAACTGGGAATTGAACCCAGAGGCATTCTACCTCTGACTTATATCCCCAACCATTTTTAATTTTTTTTTAAATATTGAAACAGGGTCTCTCTAAGTTGCTAAGGCTGGCCTCAAATCTGCCATCCTCCTATCTCAGCTTCCCAAGTACTAGGATTATAGGTGTGCACCCCATGGCCAGCTCTCCTCCCCAATATTTTAAAGTTTCTGAACTGGGCTGCATCTTGCACCCTGTGTATCCATATGCTGAGATAACATTCTTTAGAACCTACGATGCCTTAGAGTCAAGGAAATAAGATGTTTAGCTATATTTAATTGTTACTACTTGTTTTTCTACTTGGCTGTAGCCCCAGGTAGGCAGGGGCTATGTCTCCTTGATTCTCCATCAGATACCTCCAGCTGCCAGGACTGTGCAGGTATACAGGAGGGGGTACAAAATGTTGTGGTTCGATGTAGAATGTCCCCTGAAGAGTTCATGTTTTAATGTTCAGGGTTGATATAGTTAAATCATGAGAGTTGTTATCTCATCAGTGGGTAAATCCATTGCAATGGATTTACGGGGTGGTAACCTAGGCTGGCATGGCTAGGGAAGGTGGGTCCCTGGGAGTGTGGTCTTAGGGACTGTGTTCTTGTTTTTGAATCTCCTTGCTTGCTTGCTATCTTTCTTCTGGCCTCTATGATGTGAGAGCAGAGCCCTTGCGTTCTTCCTCTCTCTGCTTCCTGCCACCATGCCCTGAGCTCCACAGACCTGGCCTGACATGGACTGAACTCTGAAATCTCCAAAAAACTGAGCAAATAACTCTTCCTTCCTCTAAGTTGTGTGTTCAGTCATTTTGGATGACAGCGGTGAGAATGCTGTCTGAGACATGGGACTTGTTTAACAAATGTTTGAATGAAGGAAAAAGGGAGGCCTCAGCAATTTAGTGAATTCTGCAGCAGCTTAGTGAGACCTTGTTTCAAAATTAAATAAAAATAAAAGAAAATAGGGCTGGGGTGTAGCTCAGAGGTAGAATGCCCCTGAGTTCAATTCCCAGTACTGGGGGGAAAAAAGGATAGAAGGAGGATGGGATATGGACACTGTATGGTTTCCCACTCTCTCCCAACTTGTCTCCACTGCATGTGTCCAGTGGCCTGTACTCAGGACAGAGGTATCCGCTCCATGATCTCTGCTCTTGATTTTGCCTTTCATTAAGACTGAGGATGATTTTCATCTCCCCTAAGAAGTGTCTTTTGAAATAATGCACTCTGCTCAGTCAGAACCCAATGAGATCCTACCCAGCACGTCTCTTTTAGAGGGACTCATGGTCCCAGGGAGATAGTGGTTAAGGGGGAAAACACACATGGGTTTCAATCCCAGCTTTCTACCTGTGTGACCTTCAGCATGGTATTGAGCCTCAGTGTCCTATTTTGTACAATGGGGATAAAAACAGGGAACCTTTTACCTTGAACAAAATATTGAGAACAGGGTGCCTAGCTAGCATAAGAGCTATTATCTGGTCTATTTATTCTTAATTCATATATGTATTCTTAGGATCTTAAAGGAAGGCATTATAAACTAATATCTTTTATATTTCAGTTGAGCCAAGTTCAGTGATGGTTCCTGGGATACACTTGCTGTCTGTGCTTAGCTCTGTTCAGCAGAGATGTCCTTCACATATTGACCAGAAGGTCTAACACCCATTCGGCCATAATTTCCCTCTTACTTTCTGCTCTTCTATCTTGCCTAGAATTTTCCTATCTGCCATGGTTTAGTGGAAAGAGTCATAAGGTGGTTCGTGTTGGAGCCAGAACTTGAACCCAAGACCATGCTAATATTTCACATCATTCACTCTCCTACACCCATCCTTTATTTTTTCTTTTAAAAGAGAAAATAGCTATGAAGTGGGGGAGCAAGAATTTGAACCAAAGTCTCTCTGGCTTTTTAGCTTGGCTGGGCAAGGACTGTGTCTCTGCAGAGGTGATATTTAAGCTGCTGATTAGATTGAAAGGAAGGATCCAGGCATGGGAAAATCAGAAGAAAGAGCACTTCAGGTAGAGTAAATGGCAGGGGAAAAGGTCGTGGGATGGGAATGAGCTTGTTGTATTTATGGAACAGGAACCAGACAAGTAAAATGGAGGTGGGAGAGGGGGTGGAGCCTGCTTTGGGGGGGGGCACTGGCTACTGTGTGACTGGCAGATGGAAAGGGGCCCAGGGGGAAGCCTCAACAAGTGTGAGGAACATTGTGCTATCTGGAGAGAAGTTGGTGGCTTGACCTGAATGTCAGTGAGTGTGAAGAGAAGTGGGTTTATTTAAGATTATGCTTGGGCATTGGGATCAACAGGACTGGCCAGTGGATTGGGCCTGAGAGAGGGGTAGGGCTCAAGGGTGACTCCCGGTTATATCTGGCTTGAGCCAGATACATCTGCCATTTACCGAGTTGGCGAAAATAGATTTGGGCATGTTTGTGATCTCCCTGGGATATATCAGTGATGTCAGAAAAACAATTGAATATGCCAGTCTGAAGTTCAGAAGTCAGAAACTAGAGACATACATTCGAGAGTCACCCATGTATAGACATCACGTAAAGCTGTGGGAACAGATGGGAATATCTAGAGAAGATGAATAGAGTGAAGCGAGAAGAGGACCCAGCGGGCACTGACAGGTGAGTAGACGTGGGACAGAATGGCTGGACAGGAAGGAGAGGAACCAGGGCAGCATTTTCCCTGGGCTAGTAGGAAGCAGCACTTCAAGAAGGGAGCAGTCCTGTGTATCAAACCCACTGCAAAAGGGATGGAGACGAACCAAAAACGAGTCTATGGAGTCAGCCCTGAGGAAGGTTGTTGGTGACTCTGACAAGAGAAACTTGGGTAGAGTGCAAGTGACAGATTGCCTGCAGGGGTGATAGTTTCTAAGAATTTTAAGAGCTTTATTTATAAGGTCTAGCAAAGGAATAGGGCTGTGGGTCAAGTGAGGTGCTTTTTATAGATGGAAGATGGCAGAGATATGTTTGCTGATGGGAATGTTCTAGACAAAGTGGAGAGAGAAATGAGACAGGAGAGACTAGGACCCATGTGTGTCCCTCCTCTAAAACTACAGTCTTTACTGTCTCTTTGCAGGTCACAGACCCAAGGTCATTGCCCACTCCTCTTTCATCGGGAAGTCAGCTCGGAGATGTGTATTGGTTCTTTCGGGTGGAAGGAGAGACTCTCCGTGCTTCTCTTGGCCTGCACATCCCTGTCACCTCTGCAGACCAGCGCTGGCTGGAGTTCCAGGAGTGAGCAGGGCGGCTTTGGACTGATAAAAGTGGATTCCAATATCTGACTCAGGACCCGAAAACTTCCCTTTGAACACAATATAAATGCTACTGTGGACCTCAGAGGTTAATCCATTACAACGAGGCAATTAAATTTAGGGACCGTTTGGAAGATGAAAAGCAGTGAGTAAATAGCCAGGTCAGAAAGCTCAGCCATGATGAATTTCTATAATTTCCTCTGAGCTCACGGAGCTGCATCTGGTGACCCGAGACGAGATGGTGTGACTGCCTGGTGGTGTCAGAAATGTGAGGGGGAGATTATTTTTATTAAGCAAGTTACTTCTGAAGCATTGGCCCCTCTTGCTTCCCCTTTTCCTCCCAAGAAGGTCATTTGCCAGCTGGTAATGCATTTAACCCTTCAGCATACCGTCAACCTCACGGTGGTAGGGAGGATCTTTACACAGAGGCATGTGATCCTCATTGGTGCTCTCCTAGCTAGCATCCCCCTCTGCTGTTAACCTGCTTCGGTTTGATTGCCTCCCTTCCCTACCCTCCTCTGGTGGTGGATTTTGTACAGATCGTTGAGACACAAGATGCTTAGTCTATCTTCTTCTTCATTAGAGCGCTATGCCCAAGAGAAAGGAGAAAAATGTTCTCACGCTAAGGCTGTAGCTGAGATGGGCAACCTTCGATCCTGAATTTTTATCCTTCAGCATGGCTCCCTGTACTTCTTTCTATCTCACGAAGCATGTAGTCACCCTGAGTGGTTCATTGCACAAACATTTGCAGGCAGCCCCTCTGCCCATGGCATGTTCTGGGCACGTTGGCGCATAGAGTGTTTCCCCGTGTGGTCCCAGCCCTCTGGGTACGGGTTCCTACTGTATTTAAGCCCAGAGTGCAAGGAGGTTGCTGACACAGTCATTTGAGGAAATTTTTTTTTCTCTGGGCCAAATTGCCTTGTCTCATTAATGACAGGCTCAATTTCCATCATGTCCCTTGATGGGTCTTGCAAGACATCCAAGAAGGAGCTTCCTTCCAGCCCAGAACTGTAATTCCCTACAGATACAGGTTGGCAGCAGCTGACTCAGGAACATAATGAAGTTCATTTTGAGATTTTGAGGAAAAGCAAACACAAATATAATGGTGATCAGGAAAGCAGCCACAACTGTCTGAGCTGTTTGTTTAATGGACGAATTAGCTCGTTAAGTAACTTGCACGGCCCCGCTTTCCACAGAGGATTTAAGGAGCCGATTGTCTGGCCCACAGGACTGTGGTTTCGGGTTTGCAATCAGGAGAGGGAGTTCAAGTCCCATCTCTGATCATCTGAGCTCTGCCCCATCTCAGCCGTGTAAGGCTCAGGTGTCATTAAACCATTTGTCCTATCTACTTTGCAGGGCAGATGGGAGGATAAAATGAGATAATAATAGACATGAGAGGACTTTGTTAGAGAGTCAAGTACTATGCACATGTTAGTTATTATTTCAGAAACCAAAGTTAACAAGAGATAGAAATCGTCAATCTGGCAGGAATTTTTCGCAGAACTAGTTGGCAGGACACTTCTTTCCCCTCGTTTCTTCTTTGTTTGCATCTCAGAGAATTAGCAACCAGATAGGAAGGAAATACCATTATTAGTATGTGGGCCCACTGGGTGGCCAGGAGGTGCCAACCCAAGCATTTTTAGCTTCGTGGTTTCCAGAACTCGATTTGCATACCTTCAACTGTCTAGCCCCCTAAGGAGTAAAAAGGTATCCAAGTGCTATATATATATGGTATACTTTGGTTTGCCAAGGTATCTGAATTTTACATTGAGGCTCTTTTTTGTTTGTGTGAAGGCATTGACTCCAAACAGATGAACAGATGGTTCAGAATAGTGCTTAGTTACATTAAGAGCAAAGATCTCTAGAGAGATGGGGTATGGAAGACCAGGCTCTGCGACCACTATGTGCTTAGTCTCTTTCTGAGAGGCATTGCCCTGCATCTGATGGCAACTGCCAATGGCTCATGAGGCTGGATTTTGTAAAGTCTGACTTAGAGATTTCTTATTTGAAAGTAAAAATGTCATACACACATGCACCACACACACGCTCATGCATATACTTATGTTTTAGATTTCAAATTTCTAATATTTCCTGGTTTGCTTGTCTGTTCACCAACTGTTGGGTATTCATCAAATGGTGGTCCACCAACATTCCTTAAAAGAGTGTTTCTCAGAGTGGTCGATTAAAGAGTCACCTTTAGGAGAATCGTTTGAGTATTTATTGAATTCTCAGAGCCCCACCTTTTGGACCCATCAATTCAGAGTAGCCACGTCTGGGGTCCTGGAGCCTGCATTCTCGGCAAGTTTCCCGGGAACACATCAAGCTCACATTCCAAACTTTTCTTTAGTGATTGTCCACAGGGATTTGGTAATATCTATTGCTATTTCTCTCAGATGAGAAGTTTCTGGGCCCGCACTCTGGATTGAATTTTGGGGAGCTGGATTTGCTCGCATTAGCTCTACATTCATCTTGGGCTTTGCTCTGTGACTCTTGCTCCTACCCTCTGGTATGGGTTATTTGAGGGGAAGGGACTGAAATCAGAAGATTGTTGTATTGAGGTGAGAGAGGGGATTTCATGAGATCTGTCTTAGGTCAAAATGAACGCATTAGCCATCGATGTGGGATATCATACTGTCTGTCTCCTCTGTGATTCTTTGGCTCCAAATAGATAATAAATTTCTCAAAAGTTACTTCAAGATAAATTAACCTTTAGTTTTCTTTCAAGTTACATCAAGTCCCCTGCCATTAAAAGGGACACAGGAACTTGTACCATGGACTACAAATAATAAAAAAAACCTCAAACCATTCTGCCTAATTTAGGCATTTCCCTCTTTCCTTTCACTTGGGATTAACAGATAGTTTTCAACTGCAGAAATAACTGTCTCCCTCCTTTTTTCTAAGACCTTCCCAACGTCCTGGAGGCGTGGCCCTCCCTGAGCCTAAGGCCATGGTACCCTGCCTTCCAGCTCTCTTGTTTACTAGAGTCTCTGCTCTGGGCATCCCAGCATCCCAGCATTGTATCTGAGCAGTACCACCTATGGTGCTGAGCACAGCCTCCTCTGTCCACAGCACATCCTTCCTTCTCTCCTTGTCCCCGCACTCACGTCTTCTCCAGCAACCTTTCAACTGTTGGTTTGTGAATTTTCACCTAACTGTCCATCTCCTTAACGTTAGTTACTTAGCATCACGTTCTAAGAAATCAGCCCTTTTCTTTTGAATTCCTCTTTTGAGACCCATTCCACTAAGACTTGAGGATATCAAAGAGGATATAGTCCATGTCATCATCCTAACTTTATTTATGCATCAAACAAGACTACCTTCGCTCATAAGCAGGGTTTCCCCCTCTCTTTCCTAGATATAAGGACACCTTTAAATTCCACCTGGAAATGTTTAAGAAAATTAGGAACACTAAAAGCCCTCTACAGTGATTGGGATAAATCCTAAGGTTAACACATCATGGCGGAACCAAAGACCGGAACTACTTTTCCAAACTAAAGTCTTGCCACTTCATGGAAGGTAGGCAGATCTGCTAAGCAGGGTTCTCCTCCTCCTCCTCCTCCTCCTCCTCCTCCTTCTTTCCTTGTTACTGGAGATTGAACCCAGAGACATTCTACCTCTGACCTATACTCCCCAGCTCTATTTTACTTATTTTTTATATTGAAACAGGGTCTCACTAAGTTGCTGAGGGCCTCGCTAAGTTGATGAGACTAGCATGGAACCTATGTTCCTCCTATCTTTGGAAGATTCATATTTTATTTATAAGAATGCATTTGAGTCAAAGAGGGGCCTAAATGACAATGCATAATTTTAGTGAAAATCACCATGGTACCCTGCCTTCCCTCTGCAGAGGGCCTTCCAATTCTCTCATCTACTAGAGTCTGCTTATGACCCAATATAGAAAAAACCATCAGAGTCTGGGGTAGAAGGTGAAGGAACTCTAATTCATGAATAGTCTCTCTGGAGCCACATAGTGACCACACAAGGTCCAAGGAGAGAGATGGCCAGGAGAGGGTTCTTCATGAAGGGCTTAGACAACCAACTTTATCAACATTCACATTGTTTCCTGGCCTTCATTGTAATCCCACTGTGTTATCACCAAACCATTGAGGTTTGTTCCACACAAGGCAAATGTCAGGTTGCCCTGGGGAGTAAAGGAGGCTGGTCTGCATTTAGGGATGGTGGTGTGGGTGAAAAACGCAGCCGGAAATCAGTGATGATAGGGTGGAGGAGCAGGAGCAAGTGTCTGGGGATGAAAGGCGCAAGCAAATTTCATGAGAATATAAATAAATTGTAGAAATCCCAATACTGGAGATTTCCCCAGGTAGAGAGGATGAAGGCTTAAAAAATTATTTTATTTGAATATTAGAGAGAATGATAACACCTAAAGTTCATATGTCTTTGGTCACTTGGATTATCTTATTTATCTTTCTCTTATTTTTATCTTATCTTTATCTTATTTCTTTCTTTCTGGAGAGTGCATGTCTGGGGATTGTATGATTTGAATCATGGTGTTCCCTCCAAAATTCATGTTGAAATTTAATCCCTATTGCTACGGTATTCACAGGTGTGGCCTTGGGTGGCAGTAAAACACTTCGGTGGAGGGGCCTCTGTCCTCATGGATGGAGTTAGAACCCTTATAGAAGGGGATGGCAGATAGAACATTGGTAATTACGGTACTGCCTCAGAAAGACATTTGTTCTCATGAAATTAAGTTGCCTATGAACGCTGTGGCTGTAACTGCAAATAGAAGGAGCATTCCACCAGTTCAGGTTTCAGAGAAATGAAAGGGCTTGAGGTTGAAGGAGGCCCTTTAACTCCTCCGTGCCTCCTGCCATGAGAGGACACAGCAGGACGGCCCTCGCTGGCCCCCTGAGGCTGGTACCTTGTCCTTGAATTTCCAAGCCTCCAGAACCATCAGAAATCCATGTCTCCTGTTTCTAAATCTACCCAGTCTGTAGTTACTTCGTTTTAGCAGTACAGACAGACACAAACATGGACACTCTAAAATCTTCAGGGAATTTACTTGAACCTTTTCAATAGAGTTTCATAAACACCACTGGTTAGAAACCAGTTTCTGCTGAGAATTTAACTTGCAGAATACATTTCTCATGTGCCTGTCTTTTGACACAATCACGGATATATAGCCTGTGGGTGTGATTTCGCTTTTGGAGATTCACCAACCACTTCTGTTGTCACGGCTACAAGGCAGTCTGAATCTTCCAAGCTAGGACACTGTGGGGTGGGGGTGTCAGGACTCGGGGAGCCAACTCTAGGACTGGCCCTCAAAGAGGGTGCGAGAGTGGCTCTCAGTGCCAGCGCCTGATCTTGGATTGAATGTGTGTTGATAAAAACATCATGAGATGCCAGTCCAGTGGGCGGGACTCCGCACATGAGTATCTGGGCAGGGGCAATGTTCTTTGGAAGGTGGGTGCTTGTGCATCCAGGAACTTTAATCACTTAGAAGCAGAATCCCAGCCAAAGGGGAAAGTATAACAAAAGGGTTTCTAAACCCAGGCAAAGAGACGTGGCCAGAATGATGTGTTTATTGAAATGACTTTGTCCAAGATTATGAATCTCTAATAATCAGCCAGATTCTTGTCATTGCTGCAGGTTCATGGGGGAGAGGGGCAAGGGGAAAATATTTTATTTCTAATTCGGTCTTTGGCTATAGCTCTCCGGTCTCATCCCTGAGGCATGGGGCTGGGCCATGTGTCAACTATTAGGATTTCATTTTTCTCCTCCAATCTAAGACCTAGTCGAAAGTCAGGTCTCCTTGGCCGTTTCCCTCCAGGCTTATATCTGGTTTTGTTCTTATGGCTCTGATAGACAGGTTTACACAAAAAGAGGGACCCAAGAGAAAGAGAACATTGGCCATGTTCACGCCCATTTAGTCTCCTCCCATCCAACCCTTCGCTGCTAAAACTGACATCTAACTCTCTTGGAACTCCATGATTTCAGAATTCTTCCTCTTGAAGCAGACAGGGGGATGAGGGGATTGAAGAAGCCGTCTAGAGAAGAGGAGAAGCCTTGACCAGCTTCCACAGGTGAGAGGGTCTCACTACAATGTTACAGTACAGACCCGCATCGTGGGCTGTGGTTCAGAGCAGGGTGCCCATCCCCATGGGGATAACGGGATATGGAGTGACAGTGGCTGGGAGCAGGAGGGGGGCTACTGACTTGGTGGACACAAAGTGGTCATCTCATTCCTGTGGGCCATCAGCCTGTATGACTAATTCCAAACTAACACCAAACATGCCCATGATTGGGATGAAGTTTCTAATTTACTACCCGGCTCAGGGCCAGAGTGGACCGGGGGTGTCAAAGGAAACTGTCCCACCCCTACAGGAGGTGACATTGAGGTGGGAGGGAGAGTAATCCTTACCAGCACAATGCTATAGGTACCTGTCAGAGAGACAAATCAGTCCCCTTTAGCTCAGCTGCTCAGCCCGTAGGCACGATTGAAATGAGAAGCAGTGATTTGTATTGATTGGGCAGTGACATTGCCAATACGCCGGGAGAAGTTCACATTTTCATACTGCAGCCAAAAATTCAGATATAAACTGCCCATTGCAGACCCGGCCATGCTGTTGGCTAGTCATTGCCCGGTTAGTTATTCTGATACTGTTTGAGCGTATTGGATCCTTGCCTAGACCTACTGCATCTGACACATTTACAGTACGTAACAATCAGCTTGATACTGGATTGAGCAATCCGAAGGGATGCCCAGACCAACTGGAATGGATGCCACACCCACTCGGAGCGGAGGTCATGCCAATTAGAATGGCAGTGGACCTTTAGCCTCTGACAGACCGTGCTAGAGCCCACCGGCTGAGGAGGTCCGGGTTCGGATGGATGCTTGGAATAACTGGCTCCCGTAGGAGCTTTCTACTACCAGGCATTTCAGAAAGCATGACGGGCTGTTGAGTTTGTGGTTCTCTAAGTCCTTTCGAGCACTTCCTCCAGGCGAGGCTGGCCTTCCGAGCATCGTCATGGCGGGTAAGGCTGCAGCCAGGGTTTGCTTCTACCATGGACTTCCAAGCGATGCGTATGTGGGGTGGAGGCAGAGAGATGTGTGCCAAACTTTTGCTTGACTTTCCCGGAGCGGGCCTGAGGTTGACAATGCTGACGTTCACATGTGTGCGCGCGCTCGCTGGGCACTGCGCGCTGGTTATGCTGCCCGGGTGAGGGGAGCCGGCCCCCGCGGAGCCAGTGGTTGGCAAAGGCATTGTTCGCTGTATCGTGAGTGACATGAAATCCACCGCTTGACAGCTAGCCCACATAGCTGTGGTGATGCGAAAGGCTTACTTTAGATCATGCATTCCAAGGCCGTGCATGGATTAATATGGCTTTGAAAGGGCTTTTCTTTCAAATTTAATATGGGAGTATATGAGGAAGAACATGGTAGCAATTAGCTGCTGCCATGAGTTTTATGAGCAGTATGCTAGAAACCACATTAATGACTCCACGGGTCGTGCTGAGATCAGTTCTGCTGTATTATTTTTTCTCTTCCCTCTTAAAAGGCCAAGCTGATGCTCCAGGATGGTGTCAGGTGGGTGGCCCTGATGGCTAAGTTTCTCTTTTCTCGTGCAGGTAGCCCGGCTCCTCCCTATCTTGGAGCCTGCACAGAGCCTGCTAGTGGATCAGCCCCACCAGAAGCCCTGAACAGTTATAAAGATGGGGAAATAATCTGTCTTTGCTTTTGACAGGCAGAGAAAATTCCTTGCAGGAAGTATCCACAGAGAAATTGCTACCAAAGAAGAAAAAAATCTCGCATGTTTCTTAGTTTTAGGTATGGGAACTAGAGTAAAATGTTGACATTAACTAGAAAAAAAATGGAAATGAATAGTCTTTATAAATTCTCAGGAAGCATGGAATTGGTTTAAAAATATTTCACCAGAAGCCAAGGGAAGGGGTGGGCACTGGGTAAAGGGATAGGAGGCGGGAGGCGAGCTGTGCATGGGACGAAGCCAGCCAAGGTCTGTGTTCAAAAAGGCTTCAAGTTTTGGATCTGAAATATTGAAACAACAAAACAACAAACAGAAGTAAGATTGATATTAAATCACAAAGCATGATGAAGTCACTAGAGATAAATACCTTTGAACAAGCAAGTCGGGATGGAGTCCTGGCCAGGATCCGAAATCACTAGGTACAAGAGGAGAATTGGAAACACCAAAACCCCAAAGAACACACAAACAGAGCCTGAGGTGCCCCTGTCTGCTCGAGGAAAAGTAGCCACAGGGTGGTGAGAGCTCGACTCTCGCTTCGAATGCTTTTCCACAGCATGGAAAGTTCACGACCGGAGCTCTGAAAGTGGAACCGAGAGGTAGACTGAGGCCTGTTCTGTGCCTAAGCCCTGAGCAGCCCTCTGTGGACACGAGAGGCAGTAAGAGCAGGCTTTTGAGAACAATCCCTCGTAAGTTCCTTCCTGTCAAATTGATGAGGTAGACTAGAAAAGATAAAATATTAGGCAGAAAGGAGACAAATTGGGAAGAAAACGAAAATACAGTTTTTTAAAAAAAAATCTAAAACCTTTAGCTTCTACAGGGCTTTCCCGGGACTTGCCTGAAGAGCCAAACAATGGGCTAGTTTCACATCTGAAATTCCTGACTGGACTCCCTGGGAAAAAAGTCCTGGAAAAAAAATCACACCTTTGCCCCGCACCCTCATGTCTCCAAGGGGTCCCTGAGAGTCCTATCTCAACACCTTTTGCCTAGCTTGGAGCTTCAAAGAGGAAGCCACCATCCCATAGTGCCCCTGGCCAGCCCCTCTCCAGTGGGCAATAAAAAAAAGGATATATTAGATCCGAGGGGCTTTTGCGCTCTCTCTCTCTCTCTCTCTTTCTCTCTCACTGCACCCCTTTGAGCCCCTCTCTGATGGCCCGTGCCTTCCTTAAGCCTGTGTCCCCACCTTTCTTAAATTAAACCTATGCCCTTATCTCTGACTGGGGTGTGCTAAAATTCCTCTTCGACACTGGAGCCAAGAACCCAGGAGCAGTCATCCCGTCTCCCCATGACATAACGAACTGAAAGTCACAGCTTCCTGTCCAGGGATCCCTTTGGCTTTCCACACAAGAAGAGACTCATGTTGACTACCATTGCAAAGCTGGGGATCAATGATAAAATGCTACCTCAATAGCATATTTCCCCCTTCCAATGTACAAAATGATAGTAGTTTGTTAATGTTGCTAAATTTCAGATGTTTCCATGAAACGGTATCTTTCTGACGGATAAGAAATAGAAACTTGGTGATAATAAATCTACAGAGCGTGAATCTCTAGCTCACGTGAATCCGAAGCACATCTGATCTTGGGAGCCTGTTTGAATGATGGGATGATACCATGAATTATGATGTGATAGAAGGATGAATAAATGGCTTGCTTCCTAACACTTCCTGATGAAAATGGCGGGTTTTAGCTCATGCCATGAATATTTCTGTAAGAGAGAACTAGGCTCGGTAAACTTGGCTCATCGGAAACGTTCTCCATTTAAAGATTTTTTTTTATTTGGGTTCGGTTCTTTTAGAGTGGGCCATCTTAGGAAACTTCTGATGCTTCAGCTAAATATTGTCAGACTTGAAAAGAGTCTATAATAAACATGTGTGTCAGAGTAGAGCT
Source organism: Glis glis (assembly GCA_004027185.1). NCBI lineage: Eukaryota > Metazoa > Chordata > Mammalia > Rodentia > Gliridae > Glis > Glis glis. Next base: position 13,560 of record PVJS01009570.1, read on the forward strand.
GGTTTAAAATGTAATCAATGCAATTTAAATGCAAATGTGATTTAAAATGTAATCACCCCTCTGCCTCCTCTCAAACAAAGCGAAATCAAACACAAAGTCAGTGTTAGCAGAGAAAATAACTTGTGGCGGGTGCATCAGTTCTCATTTTATTTTGTTTTTTTTTTAAACTGTGCCTGCACGTTACATAAACTCTTTTTGCTATCTTTCATAGTTAAAGAAAAAGGTTTAAAAAATTAAGTTGTTGGAACTGCGAGTTAAAATTCTTCCTCCTCACACACACACACACACACACACACACACACACACCTACTTAGCATTAGATAAATCCTTGTAAAATTTCTAGTCCAGGCCTCGACAATTTGAGTGACACGAAGAGTCATGAAAATAATGAGTTAGAAACCAGCCACTCCGAGGGAAAGTTGAAGGCCTTGGCGTCATTTAACCTGGGGAAGACAAAGACCCGGTTGATTTAATAATGACCTACCAGTTTATGGAGGGTTATTATGGAGAAGATGGTGTTCAGCTGTTTTTCATTTCTAGCGAAGACAGAAGAAAACCGAGAGGCTAGAATTGCATCAGGGGAGATTAGGGTGAGAGATGAAGCAGGTCTTGGTTGATAGGGTTGCGGGCCTGGAATGAGCCAGCAAGGAGTATTCTGAAATCCTCCTCTTCGGAATTCTTAAGTTAATGTGATCTGTGTGAATCCATGCGCTGGAATGGTTTTGTTATCTGCCTGCTAGCCAGCAGCAGGAGGGCCTGGCGGGAGACTCTGCAGGCCAAGTCCCCCGGTGTGCTGAGTGTATTGCCTGTGGCATTGAACCCGGAGTGCAGAGCCAGGAGCCTGCTGCCTGGGGCAGAACTGCTGCGCCCGGAGTAAGCTGACACTTCGAGTTCCTTTCCACACAAATGGCTCCAAAGTCGTTCAGGATCTTTCTGACTGCCAAGTGCCACCTTGAAATAGGAAAAGCATTTGAAACAAATCTTCCAGGACAGGTGGGCAGAGTACATGGTCACCAGACACCTCCTGGACCACCGAAAACTATTAGCACAGCAGGAAGCCCCTTGGAAAAGAGAGGTGGGGATGGACAGCCGGGGAGGAGTGGATACTAAACTTATCTTCTCTCCTTTTCTCTTTTAAAAAACATATTTTGGACACAGAAGCTAAATTTCCCGGTGACTGGATCTCCCCCCTCCCCGTTCTCTCCCTTTCTTAAATTCCCCCCCCCTTTTCACTTGACTTCTTCCGAGCATTTTTTTAAAACTTGAAAACAAAATATTTAAAGTATGACAATTAGATCTTTGGATGCTGAGAGACAAACCCAGAGAATGTGAAGGAGGCCATTAATTTTTTTTTTCTTTTTGTTAAAAATCTCGTGCTTTGCTTTACTTATAAAAGGATCCTCTTACTGGTGTCTGTTTTAAATATATTTCTTAAGGTGATGAAACATCCCAGGGCACAGAGCTGTATGTGAAGAGATTTGTGTGGAAAGGAGGATTTTAAAGGTTTTTTTTTTTTCATCTCTCTTAACATTCCCCCAAGCAGCCCAACCTCGCACTTCAAAGGCGCCGAGCAGAACTTCTACCTAAGGGAGGCCTCGCCTCCCCCAGCGGGCTGGGGTTCCATACCATGGTTTTTCTGGAAATGTCCTCTTTCCATACACTACCTCTGAGTCACGCCTCATCAAGGGTGATGATTGCACTCTCTGGACCTCAGGGTGCTGCTGCGAAGCGGGAGGATATTTTGAGCCCTGGAATTCGGGCTCTGCCGCATGTTTGGATTAACAACCAGTTAAACCTTGCTAAGGCAATATTTTTCTATGCAGTTAGTTTTTATACTAAACAAGGTTTGTAGTAATTGGATGCCCTACTTGAGCAAAACTGTTTACCAGAAGATAAATCACTCCTGGCATTAAGAAAACACAAGGCCGGGGATTCGCCAGCGCAGCATCATCCCGTTCATTTCTCATAAACTGAGCCCCAAACATGTGCGTTCTCATCTAGGATGACTTATGCTTCGAATTGTGGTCTCTTTATTCCCATGCCCATTATAATGCTTACCTAAACATTTCCCTCTGTTTAGCTGCGGTGCTTCTGGTAATGACTCCTATTTGGCTGCTGGGAAGCCACTGCCAGCCTTTAGCAAGCCCTATGGAAAAAGAAGACGATGGGGAGGGAGACCAGAAAAAAAGCACACTTGTTCATAACTGGCCATAGGATTACAGAGAATTTGAATTCGGAACAGTTTGGGCATTATCTGATTTAGCCTCTGCGATTCGGGGATAAGGTCGGTGGAAGTGTGGCTGGCTCTAGATAACACAGGAGGCAGAAAGGTGGGGTGTGTGTTCAGGGCTGCTGTCGGCCCTTGCGCTAATTGACTTTCCCTCTGCCCTTGGTAGTCTTCTTTGCTGGGGCTCTCAGCCACCTAGAGGAATTTGGAGAAGCAAGATGGAGGAGGCCAGGTTCTCTTATGAAGGGAGGCTGGAGCTGAGCTCAGGTTCTAGGCTTTTCCATCATGGTAACTGTAGAGTCGGCAAGTCCCAGCGCCTGACCACATGCCGAGAGATATAGCTTTGTGCCTCCTGTGTCCTGCCCAAATTCTGACAGTCATGGTAGGTCAGTCAAAACCATGCTGGAAGGAGCCATTAGCAATGTCAGTGTCAGGGTAACACAGAAAAATGATGAAAACATATGAGGTTTGCAGACTTTGTGAATTTCTTGAATGCTTGTAGAAAATGAAGGAGCATCTTCTCCTTTGCAGTGGTTTGAATGTTTATATCCCCCCTGGTCTGGTGAGCATTCTTGTAGCTATAATCTAAAGATTGACCATGTAACCAAGGAAAGAGGATTTATTTTCTTACGGTTTGGGGTTCAGTCCATGTGAAGCCAGGGACCCCGGATCTCAGGCATGGCGGCGGGAAGCGGAGAGAGGGAGAGCACATGAGCTGTGCTCCTCACATCATGGAGGCAAGAGAGAGAGAACAGGGGAAGGAGGAAGCATATATAATCCAAAGCCGCACCCTCAGGGGCCATCTTGTCCAGCCACACCCTACCAGCTCAGGCCACCACCCAGGTAAATCCATTACAATAGATTTATCCACTGCTGGGATTGCAACCCTCATGACTCAATTACATCAGCTCCAGACATTAATAAATGAGCTCTTTAGGGGACATTTTATATCTAACTATAACATCCCCCCAACTCATATGTTGAAATCCCAACCCCTGAGCTGCGGGTATAAGGAGGTGGGGCCGTAGGGAGTGACTGGGTCACGATGGAGCCCTTGTGAGTGGGTGGGATTTGTGCCCTTATAAAAGAGGCCCCAGAGAGAGAGAGCTCACCCCTCCCCCCCGGTGAGGTGGCAGGGAGAAGTCACCATCTAGGAGCTCTGATGTGTGGCTTTCCCTCCCATGGAAAGGCCTGGTGCAAGTCAATTCTGCTCAGACATCACACATGCCATTAAAGGGGAAATGCACCTAAATCAATCCAAAAAAGTTAGAATTAGACGCCCCCATTGCTTCAGCTGGACTCTGGCAGTTTGGGATATTTTTTAAGCATTCATTGCTAACGTGGGATTTTAACACTAGGGCCTAATTCATGGTTTTCCAGGGTCCAAAAGTGAGTTGTTAAGAATGACAAGACTCAATCACTAATAAAGTAGGCATGTTTTTTTCTTCTTTTTTTCCAACTAGACTCTTTCTGTCACTCTAGCCGTGCTCTGTCACTTGTCAGGGAGACTGCAGTCATAAACAGAAGATCCTCAAGGGAGGCTCCCCTGTTCACTTATTTCCACCCTGAAGCCATTCATATGGAAACACGTCGCGCTTGAATTCTAATGCTGAAACCACTCCCTTAGGCCTGATTTGCATAGGCTGGAAATATCTCAAGAGCTGGGACAAAATGACCGAACCAACCATGTTATCTAGCATTTTTTCTTTAGAAGCCCTAGGTAATAAATACACTTCGGATGAAGGAACCCTGAATGGATGGTAATCAGGATAAATCATGTCAGTACACGTGTGATTTAGATTTTCCTACTCACATAACCATTCAGCAGTGGCTATCGGGTCCTTTCTGTGTATAATGCAGAGTGAGAGAGAGGTACAGACTAAGACGTAGTTCATGGTCTCTCACCTCAAGGAGCTTACACACCACGTGGGGCAGATCCACAATTCCTAGCCTTTTTCCCTTGGTGGCACCACGAATGGAGTCATCCAGTGGGCTCCCATCACTCAGCAGAGGGCGGGTTAGTCTTGACCAGGGTTCCTACCTCTTCTCCCTTGAAACCTTGACTCTACCTCTGTGTTAGCCAGCTTTCTGCCACTGTGACAAAATGCCTGAGATAATCAACTTATAAGGAGGAAAGGTTTATTTAAGCTCATGGCATTAGAGGTTTCAATCTATCGTTGGTTGGCCCCCTTGTTTTTGGGCCTGTACTTATGAGAGAGGAAGCTGCTCACCTCATGGTGGCAGAGAAGTAAAGAGGGGGAGGAGGAGGAGGAGGAGGAGGAGGAGGAGGAGGAGGAGGAGGAAGAGGAAGAAGAGGAGGAGGAGGAGGAGGAGGAGGAGGAAGAAGAAGAGACCAGAGCCCCATAATCCCCTTTGAGGACATGCCCCTAATGACCTGACTTCCTTCCACAAGGCCCCACCCCTTAAAGGCTCCACCACCACCCAATAGCTCCATGGTCTGGGAACCAAGCCTTCTACACATGGGTCCTTGGAGAGCACTTATCCAATCCGTGGCAACCCCTTCCTTCCAACTTCCCACCCACTTCCCATGTCAAGCCACTTGTTAGGACCGCAGTGGTCTACGAGTGGGTTTCTTTACCTATTTGGCACTTACTGAATATTACTAGGGAGAAGCCATATGAAATCACAATTTTACTAGGTCAGAAACAGTCAACTACTGGCAATTTCATATGGTTCAATCAAATATTTAGCACTTTATATGGGACGTGGGTAACCATGAGCTTTTGGAAGTGGTTTTTGATTTCTCCAATAAGTCTATCTTCCAGGACTCTCTCTTGGCCAACAGGCCTTGTCAGAAGCAATCTTTTTTGGCTGACTACTCTTCTGGGAGGTAAGAGCTGATAAATTTTGATTAATTCTAGTTTAGGTACCTTGAACTGGAGGACTGCTATTGGCATGAAGGATATTTTCAGCCTGTGGGGTCACCATCCTCCTCACTGGGCCCCCATTTCTCAGTAGAGGGGAGATTTGTCCAGCCAGGGTTTTTCTTGATGAAAACTGTGACTATTACTTGTTTGTCAAAACAATCTGATTTTAGATAAATACATCATAGTAATTTCAAATTAAGCACGACTATATGAAAAGATCTAAATAGCCCAGAGTGATGTGACTTTGTGAGGCCCTGATTTTACTCTCCTGTTTAAAACCACACTCCCAGTGCTAGTTGGAAATTCCACTGACCAATTTCATTTAAGTTAAAGAGCATCCAGTTTTCTGTTTTGTTTTGTTTGTTTTGTGGTGCTGGGGACTGAACCCAGAGGCACTCTATCTCTAGCTATATCCCCAGTCCTTTCTTATGGTCTTGCTAAGTTGCTGGGGGCCTCTCTAAGTTGCTGAGGCTGGTCTTGAACCTGTGATCTTCCTGTTTTAGCCTCCCCAGTACTGGGATTACAGGCATACACCACCACGTCTGGCTTCCAGTTGGTTTGTTTTATAAAACAACTCTGGTAATGCATGATCAGGTAGATATTAAACCAAGAGGTTGTGGAAGAAGAGGAGGAAGAAGAAAAGGAGGAGGAAGAGGAAAGAAATAAAATTGAAACCTTTATGACCTGACCATAAAAGAGGTGCTTTTAATTTTCAGTGAAGATTCTTCTAGACTCTTTTCTAAATAAGTAATACTTTGAAAATTCAAATATTCTTAGAAGGCTGAGGGGAAACTAGAAATTATTCATAATTTACTGGGGACAAATGTAATGAAATGCTTTCAGAACTGCAAGTGACTTGAAAAATATTTGAGACTAATCCTCAACCAGGGGTGATCCCCCTGGGGACATCTGGTAATGTCTGGAGACGTGCTTGGTTGTCACAACTTAGGGACACTCCTGGCATCTAGTGGGTAGAGGCTGAACATTGTGTGATGGCCAGGTCAGCTCCACATGACAAAGAATTATTGGGCTCCAAATGTCATCATTGCCAATGGTTTGAAAGCCTACTTTGGACCAGTTCCCCTGTTTTTTTTTTTTTTTAATAAGGAGTCTAAAGCTAGAGGATTCTTTGTACAAAGTCACTTGGTCAACTGGTAGCAGATGAGAACCTTGCCTTCTGTCCAAGGCTTTGTAAACTGCACTGGGTTGAATGCAAATTTTGATAGCCAAAATGGGATACAGGAAAATACGAGTGGGTGATTCTAAGACAGGGATCTGGGGGGGAAGATAGACCCAGATAGTGGGGTATGAGGGCCGGCAAACAGAAGATGAAATTAAGTGACTAACGACAATAATGAGGGATTTGGAATCCAGTTATGGAAGAGGTTCTGAAAGGGCAGTGGAGACATGCCCCACATAAAGAGGGATTGCTTAGCAGTCTCATGTTCTGTGAACATCTTCAGTTCTGGGCAAACCAGGACAGCTTGGTCATCCTATTATCCAACCCCCTCACACAAGCATGCCTGAGCAAAAGTTATTCTGCCAAACTGAAAACTGATGTGGTACCTGGGAGACAATTTTGTGAAGATGTGCAGGGGACTGCTCTGTAAGTTTCTGCAACTTCCTGTGAATATATAATTATTTCAAAATTGAAGTTAAACAATTGTACAGTGAACAAGATCTGAATGAATATCCCCCCAGTCCCTGGACTGAGACCACAGGGAACTTTCATGTGCCCAGATGAGGCACCCACAGTAGAAAGGTGCCACACCATTACCTGGGTGACACTCTTTTGGGGGTATATTAAAGGCAGAGACACCTGTAACCTCAGTATTTGGGAAGCTAAGACAGGAGAATTGCAGGTTCAAGGCCAGTGCACAGTAACTTAGTGAAACCCTGTCTCAAAATAAAAAATAAAAAGAGCTGGGCATGTAGTTCAATGATAAAGCACCCCTGACTTCAATCCCCTGTACCACACACACACACACATGTGCGTGCGTGCACGCGCGCACACACACACACACACACGCAGGGAGAATGGCATTTGGCCACAGCACAAATGGTATGGTGGGCATGTAGACGTGGCCTTAGGGTTATTTACTCTTGATATAATTCAAGTCTTCTTGTGTTGGGAAATTTACATTTTTGGGAAAAGGAAGAGAGAAGAGTTTATACAAGAGAAAAATTACAGAAGAAGCCTTCACTGAAGGAATTCATTCATTCATTGATTCTTGCAATTCCAAACACTCTACTAAGTGAGGGAAAATGAAAGTTGGGTGGCAGTTCTTCTCTGAAGGGTTTTTGCTTTGGGGGGACCAAAAGAAAGGCATTGAAGGAAAATGGCCCACTTTTTATTTATTTATTTATTTATTTAGTTAGTTAGTTAGTTAGTTAGTTATTCAGTTATGGTACTGGGGATTGAACCCAGGGGCATTCTACCTCCAAGCTACACCCCCAGCCCTATATTTTATTCTTTATTTGGAAACAGGATCTCACTAAGTTGCGGAGGGCCTCACTAAGTAGCTGAGGCTGGCTGTGAACCTGCGATCCTCCTGTCTCAGCCTCCCAAGTACTGGGATTGCAGGCATGCGCCACCACGCCTGGCCCATTGTTACTTTAACAATGTAAAATATACTTCTTTTACAAGGAGAAGGGAACATAGTTGAATACCAGCTATTGTGGAGGACATTTTAAATCTTGGTGTTTGTCTTCAGGCAGATGAAACAATTAGACTTTATAAAGGCATCTTGGGATTTCGCTGTATGGACAGCTTTAAAAGAACATTTTAATTTGATAGAATTTCCATCTTCAAGAGAAATATCCACAAGTCAGAAAACATCAACTAGAAGTGCCCCTGATGTGCCTGGGACCCTGAACACTGGGTGACATTTTTTGACCAGAAGCCTTCTCAATCTGTTCCACATTTCTTAGTATTTTAGGGTAAACCCTGGGGGAGTGTTGTCTAATTTTCCACCTGGGGTCAGTTCTTAGGACTTTACACAGAGCGAGAGGGATGCTATTACACACGGTTTGCTTTTAGTATTGCTTCTGACTCTCATAAATCAGTTTCCCAACCTGTCTTTCCTGAAGCTTGTCATTGCTTTCAAATGTCACTGGTACAGGGCATCCTTCCTGCGAGCAGGAATTCTTGAGATGAATTCTTTTTTAGCTGCCAACGGATGCTACTTTATGTTTTACCAAAAGCAGAAGAAGAGTGTGGCAGGCACTAGACCATAGCAACTGGGTCAAGAGAGAAAGGGAATCAGGAAACAGGTGGCTATGGGGGAAAAGGAGGAAGAAAGCATAAATATACCGAAACAGGAACTGTACCGGAGGCAGACCTCGCCCTGCTCTTCACTTGGAGAATTGCCCCAGTTGTCAAGAAGCCAGAGCGGCCACGTTGGTTTAGATGCATCTTCTCTAGTGTTTTGTCTTTAGTCTTTATCAAAGGAGATTGAGCTGGAAGAATCACGGAGAGCTTTAAAAAAAAACACCCAGCCCCAGGCCCCCGTCCAGAGATTCTGAGTCAGTAGGTCTTAGGTGGAACCCCAGCAGTAATATTTCCTTGAAGCTCCTCAAATGGAGAAATTGAGTCCCAGAGACATTAAGTAAATGACAAAGGACACACAGCTAGACCCGGAGGTGGATCTAGCACACAGGCCTCCTGCTTCCCAAGTATTAATTCTCCATTAATACCCTTGGAACCTCCCACGAATGAAGTATAAGACCAGGCTTGCTTCAGATGCTAAGGAAGTCCCAAATCTTTCCTTAATGGACTTTTTTTAAACTCCTCACACGGTGCCTGGCATATAATAGCACTTAATAAATATTTGCTGAAAGAAGAAGTATGGTACGTGTTTAATTTTCTCTCCCACTCCCACCAGAAGCATTAGAATAACATGTCTCGAGGGGCTAACGTGCAGTGGAATGACTTTCCCAGTCAGCCCCCTTCTTAGCCTTTGTTACCTTTCTGTGACTCAACCTACGAGCCCCTGATTGAGTACATCATAGTATTCGAGGGGATTTCCATTCAAGTAATGAAGTAGCAGTTGGCTTTTCGGCTTCAAATTCTTTCCCTTGTTAAAGAAACTGAAACATTATCTTGAGCAGGGTTGGCGATTTAAATGCCGCAGAATGGTTTTTCAATAGAAGTGATTGAAAAAAACCATTTTTCATTCTTTGAAGGAATCTGTTCCATTAGGTCTTGTGTTTCATTATAAACAGTATTTTTTTTTCTTTTAGCAAAAACGATTCTTCATGCCACAAATGTGCGGTGAATACTTCTCAACCATATTTCCACACAGCCCACAGGTCTTTGCCAGTTTCCCTGTGAGTAGAACCCCCTCTGATGATGGCTCAGAACTGAAACCCAATCTAATGCTGCTAATGGCCTGGAATGAGAGCGACTAGCTCACCTTCGATGGCTGAAATAGAACTGAGCCTGGGGCCCCTTCCCCTTCCCCAGGATGTTGCTGATGCAGGACAAAGCCCAGTTCATACTGCACTGTAAGCTTTTGGGAGCAGGGGCACACACAGAGTGCCCTCAACCATGTGTCCTCAACAGGGTGGCAATTCCCCCAAGGGAGGAAAATGGATTCTTGTGGCAGAAGATGCAAAAATACTTGGGTAATACAATGGTTTGTGGCCATGGTCTACAGTATCTGTGGCATAAGGAGATGGCAGCATGTCTATAAAGACAGAAGCCCTGTTCCCTGAGGCCAGGGGAGCCGTAATGAAGACGACGAAGGTGACACACACACACACAGTCACACACACAAATATTCCAAGGACAAAGATTAAATCTCAAAGAAGTTCCGCAAAGAGAGGCAGAAACGCTTTTCCACGCCCTCCACGATTCGGCAGACTGCTTCTCTCTTAGCAGAGTTGGAGACTCAAGTACTAGTGCAGAGCAGTGTGTGTCTCCTTCATCTTTGATTTGGAAGCATGCTCTCAAGCCTTCTGAGAAGAAGAATTTTGAAGCATCAGAATTATCATTTGCAGTGGTCCAATTAAATTAAAGAATGTCGTCCTCTTGCCTCAGTCCTGGAGGCTCGGAAGAGTTTCATTTGTCCGCTTGAGACTTCTTTCCATTTCTTCTCAACGTTCTTCCTCCTGTTGTACCTCTGTGAAGCCTGTTTCCCTGGCTACATGCCCTCTGAACAGTTGTTATTCTTACCCTTCAAAACCCAACCCAAGCCTCGCTCCTTCCATGAAATCTTCCCCAGCTACTCTGGCTCACACTCCCGTCTTTCTCTGACCTTCCATTCTATTTCCCAGAGTTGAATGAATAATTGTTCTATGTGTTGTTTCCTTGCTTGTCAATGCCGCATCTGCAGATAAACATAATAAGCACTTTATTGCAAAGTTTTGACTGAGTGGAGGTCAGTATGAGGCTGGAACCAGGAGAACATTCCTGGATAGCTGGTGGAGGTAGCATTTCTCAAAACTCCTTTGAGAACAAGGAAATTATATAGTTCCTTACTAGCGGTAATCCTAAAACTCTGAGCAACCTACCTTCTTTAAATCTCCATTTACATCAGTCTGGAGATTCCTCAGAAAATTGGGAATGGATCAAATGATCCAGCTATACCACTCCTGGGTATCATTCCAAAAGGACTGAAATCAGAGAGTTACAGTGGTACATGCACATCCATGTTCATAGCAGCACACTTCACAACAGCCAAATCATGGAACCAACCTAGATGTCCATCAACAGTTGAATGGATTACAAAATTGTAGGATCTACACACAACGGAATTCTACTCAGCAATAAAGAAGAACAAAATTATGTCATTTGCAGGAACATGGATGGACCTGGAGAACATTATGTGAAGTGAGATTAGCCAGTCACAGAAAGTGAAGGGTCAAATGTTTTCTCTATATACAGAAGCTAGGGAGTAATTGGGATACCAAAAGGACTTCAGATAATGGAGGAGAAACTTCAGTGGAGCCAGGGAGGTGGTCTAGGGGAGGGGGAGGGGGAGAGGGAGGATCAATGAAGGAATCACCTCATTCTACATTATGTACATATGTGAGAATCCCAATGCCAATCTCAATACCCTGTATGGGGAAGGGGGCAAGGGGGAGGGAGCCGGGGGAAGCCACCAAGTGCTGTGTGCATGTATGTCACTATCACTATGAACTCCATCATGATGTGAGACTATAATGCACCAATAAATGTACTTAAAAATAAATCTCCCTTTATTTGTGTATAAAACAGAGGTAATGATAATCACTTTGTTCTTTTAGAAGAATCAGAAATAATCTAGGAGAAACAGCCAGCGCGGTGCCTGACTTGGAGTTGGTGCTCAGTCATAGCAACTGTTATTATTATTGTCATAGTTCTTGCTGTCGTTGTTATTTGGCCCACAGTTCTAGGGCAGTACTGAGCAAGCAAGGTGGGGACTGCCTGCATAATCCTGGATGATGAGGGTGTTCAGGGTCTTGTAACATCCTTCATGGACCTGAATATGTCTACGATTAGTTCAGGATGCAAGAAATCTGTCGAGGGAAATAAGTTGGAGCAGAAACATGAAGATCCGGCAGGTGTGCCACAACTAAGCACCGCAGGCTGAGAACCAGGTAGACAGGAACACTTTCCCACTGAATTGGTGAGACTGGCTGGAGGTGCTGCCCCACACATCTGAGTGTGTAGTGCGGAGTGTGATCAACCAGGAAGACTGGCTTTCTCGAGGCAGCTCCGATAAAAATCTTACCATTCGATTTCATTATTTACAACTTAGAAATTCTAGATTGGTTGACATTGGCTCAACAGCTGAAACCAACCGATGGGAAGAAAAATCTGTTACTGATTTACTGGCCTTCTTCTTTTTTTCCCTCTTTCTCTGAGCACTGACTATATTCCCTCCAAAACAAGTATTGGGGGCCTCACAGTCTGCAGGAACTGATGGTGGGCAGAGGATGGAGGAAGGGAGGAATTTGCATCTCACTGCTGGCTCCGTGGTCCAGTCTCTTTTGAAAATATTCACTTTCGCTGGGTGTGGTGGTGCACGCTTGTAATCCCCATATTTGGGAGGCTGAGACAGGAGGATTGCAGGTTTGAGGTCAGCCTCAGCAATTTAGTGAAGCCCTCCACAAGTTAGTGAGACCCTGTTTCAAAATAAAAGATAAGCCGGGCGTGGTGGCGCATGCTTGTAATCCCAGTACTTTGGGAGGCGGAGACCAGAGGATCCGGGTTCACGGCCAGCCTCAGCTCTCTCGCTCTCTCTCTCTCTCTCTCTCTCTCTACCTAGTGAGGCCCTCCGCAACTTGGTGAGACCCGGTTTCAAAATAAAGTATAAAAAATAGGGCCGGGGGCATAGCGCGGAGGTAGAATGCCCCTGCGTTCAATCCCCGGTACCAAAAAATAAAATAAAATAAAATAAAATAAAATAAAATAAAATAAAATAAAATAAAATATAAAATAGGGCTGGGGGTGTAGCTCAGATGTAGAATGACCCTGGGTTCCATCCCCAGTTCCACAAAATAAATAAATAAATAAAATAAAATAAAATAAAATAAAATACTCATTTTCTGAGAAGTCACTGTCCCATTCCCCGGGGAAGGTCTTGCCCAGTGGAGGGACCCATCGACAGGAGCCAGCAATGTGGATTCTGTTCAGGCTGGGTGTCCTCGTCGGCTTCTCCTCTCCTCCATGACAAGAGTCATGCACTTGTCAGAAGAAGGCTTCCCTGGACCATTTCCCACCTTTGCGATGCCACCCCGGAGCGGAGGGTGTCGGGCTGGGATATTCCTATGGAGGGGGAAAGGTCAACGGGAGGAAGGAAGGCTGTGTCTTCTTAATCAACCATGTAGAAGCCTCACCCTGTGTGTGTCACAGCTAAGACTAGTACAGGGCACAACAAGGGGCTGAAAATAGCGAGATGGCTTACAACTGAGTGCCAGTCACCACCCTAGACACGCAGCGTGTATCATCTCAATTATTCCAGAACAATCCTGGAGAGTGAGGCTTACTGTCCTGAGCAGCTTGCGCCGTGTGCTCTGGCTGGTAAGTGGTGCAGCTGAGCAGAGCGTGTGCCCTGTGCTTGATCAGCTCTCACAGAAGGTGTCCTGAGGCCTGCCGGGACTTACAGTCACAGGACAGAACTGTGTTCCAAAGAAGCTGGTGGGAGACCCTGGCCCGCCAGGTGGAAACCTGGGTTCTAATCCTGCTTCTGCTCTTTCTTTTCTTTTCTTTCTTCTTGGTACTGGGGATTGAACTGAGGGGCATTCTACTGCCAAGCTAGACCCCCAGACCTTATACATTTTTAAATTTGAAACAGGGTCCTGCTAAGTCACTGAGGGTTTCACTAAGTTGCTCAGGTTGGCCTTCAATCTGCTATCCTCCTGTCTCAGCCTCTCAAGTACTGGGATTATAGGTATTGCACCACTGTGCTTAGCTTAATTCTTTCTTTCTTTTTTTTAAAAATACTTTTATTGGTGCATTGTAGTCTCACATCATAATGTAGTTCAGAGTGATAGGGACATGCACGCACATGGTGCTTGGTGAGCTCCCCCCCTCTCCCCCTCACTCCCTTCCCACTCCCTCCCCTACTCTATACATGATAAGGAAATTGGCATTGATAATTTCATATATGTACCTAACGTCAATGGAAGTGTTTACTTCATTAATTCTCCTCCCCCTGCCCTCCCCTAGACACTCCCGTCCATCGCTCCACTGAGGTTTCTCCTCCATTATCTGAAGTCCCCCTGGTATCCTGATTACGCCCTAGCTTCCACCTATGAGAGAAAACATATGATCCTTCACTTTCTGTGACTGCTAATCTCACTTAAGATAATGCTCTCTAGGTCCATCCATTTCTTTCTTACACTTTGTGCAAGTGAAGTACAAATTCTAGGTCTCAGCCATAAATGGACGGAGTGGAACTTAAAAGTCTCAGCCAGCTTCTCCTCGTCCTGTGCTTCTATGCACGGCATCTGAATCGATTCATGGGAGTAACACTAAAATTCCTCCTCATCCTCAACTCAGTGCCCAGCAGGCCTATCCACGTGGAAACTGTGAAGAACTAGGTCATACGCAAAACAGCTGCCACGCGGTCCACAATCATAAGGTCATGAAGATTCAGGCTGTCCATCCTCAGCCCAGTCGTGCCAGGGCAGTGGGGTGGGTTGCAGACAGGCCAAAGAAGGTGCCGGAGACAGCACGGGAGACATGTGACTTATTGTGGAAAGCATATGAGAGACCAGTGACTGTTCCAAGAAGAGCCCAGTGGTGACAGGTGACAGCTCCCCGTCCCTCACGGAGCTGAGCCAAGCAGCGCCTCCGTCCCTCTCGGTGTCTTGTCCAGTGGCGGCCGGCTGGACGAGTGACTCGTGTCCTCTCCCCGGTACCCTCAGTTCCGTGCCCGTCCCCACTCAGAGAGGGGTTGCCACGTCAGGCTGCAGGAGCAGTGACGTCACCAGCACCAGCCTGCTCAGCTTGCGTGTGCGACCAGCATCCCAAGGAGACACTGTCCTGGCGCACGCGCAGAAAAGTAGCTTTCTACAGACGACACCAGCTTGCCCTCGTTGCCAGTGTGCAGGAGGGAGCAGCAGCTTTCGAGACCATGTGTGTCTGCACTTTCCCGCCCAGGCTGCTCTCCTTGTTCCCTAACCTGCCTAGGTTTGGGGGAACAAAAAAAGGGGCTTTCAGGGACATGATGTGTTACTATTCCCTTCTTTTTAGCGACGACACATAGGCCCTTCCTCAGAGCACATTGATTCTCTCCTTTCAAATTACTCTAAAACTCCTTTCCCTCCCAATGAAAACCACAAATTAAAAAAGGTCTGGATGAAGAACTGACATAAACAGGAGGATAATATTTTTTTAATTTAAAAATTCTTTTTAATTAAAAAATTTAATTTTTAAATTTAAAGTATCTAAGGAAGAAAACAGACATAGGCCTAGTTCAACACAAGGGGGAAGCCCAATTACGTCATCAGTAGGTGCTTGGAGCCTCACTACATCATAGAAACAAGACAGACACGGGTTCATGTTCACGTTGTTACATCTGATTCACCAAGAAAGGGTTAAATTATGGTGGGTGAACTCTAAGAAGGAAGGAAAATGCATATTCTATTTTAGAAAGTTTTTCTTTCAACATAGTTAATTTCTTTCTTTTCAAGTTTCTGATACCTAGTTGGGCAGACTCTCAGTTCTCCATAAAAACCCTAAAGTTTTGGTTATCTGTTGCTACATAACAGAGCGCCCCAAAATGTAGTAATGGAGGGGCTTAAAGCACCAATTTTTTTTTTTTGGTGGTGGTACCGGGGATTGAATGCAGGGGCATTTTACCTCTGAGCTACACCCCCAGCTCTTTTTATTTTTTGTTTGGAAACAGGGTCTCACTAGGTTGCTGAGAGTCTCTCTAAGTTGCTGAGGCTGTCTTTGAACCTGTGATTCTCCTGTCTCAACCTCTCAAGTACTGGGATTGCAGGCGTGTGCCACCACACCGGCTCAGCAACCGTTTTATTGCACCTCGTGATGCTGTGGTCTAGCTGGGCTTAGCTGGAGTCCTTCTTTCCCAAGGGATGCTGGGGGCTGCAGTCGCCAGGGGCCTGACTACCCTGGGACAATTTGAGGGGTTCCCTCAGATGGTCAGCCATTGACAGTGGCTGTTGTCTCCTACCCTGAGTGCCTACACGTGTCCTTTCCCTGTGACGGGCTTCTTAGCATGGCTGCCTGGCTCTGAGTTTCAAGAGGGAAGAAGAGGAAACCGGCACCCCCCGCCCCCCAGGCTGGGCTCGCTCGGCACGCCCACGTATCCCATCAGATAAGTAGTTGTAGGACCAGCCAGACTCAAGAGGCGGGGACGTGGACCTGACCTTCATTAATTCTCCGTCTTCCCCCACCCCTCCCCTAGACCCCCCCATAAATAATAAATTCTCATATAGCAAACGTACTTGTTCATCATAGTGAGTATTGTGTTCTCAGCTTCACGGATAAAGAAATAGAGGCCCAGGAGTATCCATGATTTGTCTGAGGTCACACACTAGTGACAGTGACAACTTTAGAACCCAGGAATTGGTGCCTCAGCCTTAGGTCTTTTGGGCACACTCATTACCTTCCCATGCAGCTATTCCCACGCCGTCCTGAACAGCCCTGAGGTGGGCTTCGGACAGGCTCAAGGCCCAGACAGACGCACAGGCTTTCTGCAGAAAAGTGGGTGGCCTATTGCGCTGCTGTCCTTTCCTGGACAGAGAAAGACACTGTTGCCAAGAGTAGTGATCACGAGAGTCTATGGGGGAAGCGAGAAGAAGGCCAGGGGTGCTAACCTCCACCGGCTTGCCGGTTATTGTTTATAGTAGCGCACAGCGTTTTCTCTGCAGAGGCAAAGATGTAGAACACATTGCACACCATCTTCCTCCTCCTCCTCCTCTTTCACATCCAACATATCTTTTTTCTTCTTCTTCTCTCTCTTCTTCTTCCTCTTCTTCCCCTTCCCCTTCCCCACCTTCTCCTCCTCTTCCTCCTTCTTCTTCACATCACACTTCTTTCTCTTCCTCCTCCCTCTCCTCCTCCTCCTCCTCCTCCTCCTCCTCCTCCTCCTCCTCTTCCTCCTCCTCCTCCTTGCCCAAATCCTCATTATATTCTCCAGAAGCAGACAGAGAAGAAAGGGTGGCTGGGCAGGTCAGGATGGATTTACCATTAAGAGATGGAAGGAATTAATTTTTTATTAAATTCCTTCTAGAAACTTGATGAAGATGACATTAGAAAATCTGAGAATCACATTGTACACTCTGTGTGTGTGTGTGTGTGTGTGTGTGTGTGTGTGTGTTACTGAGGATTGAAGCCAGGGGCATTCTACCTCTGAGCTACACCCCCAGCCCTATTTTATTTTATTTTTTATTTTGAAACAGGGTCTCACTAAGTTGCTGGGGGCCTTGCTAAATTGCTGAGGCTGGTCTCAAACCTATGATCCTCCTGTCTCAGCCTCCCAACCGCTAGCATTACCAGCGCGCACCACCGCGCCCAGCTACACAGTACACTCTTGGGAGGTGGGCAGATCTCATTCATCACGCACCTCCTGGTGGTCTATTCTGTAAAGGCAGATCAGAGAAGTGAGTGTGATTGACTGCTGGGGTGGGAGGAGCTTGGATTCTCATCTCTTCCAACCTCACACCAGGGCGTCCACCATCTGCCCGTTCCCAGCCTGCAGTTGTCAAGGCTAAAACACTTCCACCAATAGGGAGCCCACCACCTCCCACACAGCCCATTTTTCTGATTATTCTGCGTATGTTTTGCTGTTCTCTGCCTCCTGTAAGCCCCACCCTTCATCTCTAGCGTTTTCCTCTGGAGTGACAGAGAATAAATCTATGTTAGTATCAGATAAGGTCTCTTATAGGCAACAAAACAAGTTCTCATTGCCTCGATGGTCCTAAAAAGCAGAACTTAGCATAATATTCTCTAATACCATCAATTTTCCTGCAAATGATGCAATTTTGTTCTTCTTTGTGGCCAAGTAAAGTCATTGTGTGTATACACCACATTTTCTTTATCCATTCATCTGTTGACAGACACGTAGGTTGGTTCCATAATTTAGTTATTGTGAATTGTGCTGCTATAAACATGTGTCTGCATGTATCACTACAGTATTCTAATTTTAATTTTTTGGAAAGATACTGAGGAGTGGTAGAGCTGGGTCATATGGTGGTTTCATTCCTAGTAGTTTGAGGAACCTCCATACTGATCTCCACAGTGGTTGTACTAATTTGCAATTCCACCAACAGTGTGTAAGAGCTCCTATTTCCCCACATCCTCGCCAGCACTTGTTATTGTTTGTATTCTTGATGACTTCCATTCTAACTGGAGTTAGATGGAATCTCAGTGTAGTTTTGATTTGCATTTATGCTAAATGAAATCAGCCAGTCTTAGAAATTCAAGGGTCATATGTTTTTTCTCATAAGTAGAAGCTAGAGAGAAAATAGGAAACAAAAGGAACCTTGGATAAATGAGGAGAGAGACCAGTAGAAGAGTGGAAGGGAACTAGGGGAGGGAACAAGGAGGGGAAAAGAATGATTGACGAAGAGTTCAAATAAGACTATGTCCGTATATGAAGGTACCAGTACCAATCTCACTAACATGAAACAGGGTCTCGCTAAGTTGCTGAGGGTCTCGCTAAGTTGCTGAGGCTGGTCTCAAACTTGCAATCCTCCTGTCTCAGCCTCTCAAGTACTAGAATGACAGGCGTGCGCAACCACGCTTGGCACATTCTCTCTATTTTCAGAGACAAAGGGTGAGCTGCTCAGAGTCCACAGCAATGAATCAAGGTTTCAACCCTTTTTGATCTGTGTCCCAAATTCAAAGGGCTGGGGTGGGGGAGGGGAATTCAGGGCAGGTGGTCAGAGACCTGGTTTCTAATCACAAGTATGTGACCAAGAGCTGATTTCTGTGTTTTCATGTGTAAGATAGGAAGGAGAATCTCTACATTTCCCCCAGGGTGTGTGAAATTGCTTTTTAATAATTTTATTTATAAAAGTGGCGCTTATGCATGAACAAAAAATGTCCGGGGCTATTGGAAATCAATGACCCTCATCCTGACCACAGCCCTGCCTGGATGCTGCTCCTTGACCAGACTAGCCTTTATTTCTGGTAATTTCTACCACAAATTTAGATAATTCTCTTTTTCATTTGTTCCTTGACCTTGTTAAATTCAAACTACGTCCATTCCCCACTGCCCTGACACAGATTTAGCCCATTTACACTGTCTCTCATCATCTATGGATTTGGGTTCACAGTAACATTATCTTCAATCATCTTGTGGTTACCTTTATATCTATTAAATAATAATCTTAAACGGTCATTTCATGATTCATCAACTTTTAGGCACTATCTGTTGACTTGTCGCTAGAATGGAAGAGCCTCTGTACTGAGGCTCTGATTCTGGGGCCCTGCAGGGTTCTCCTGAGAAGGGTGACTCCTCTTCTAGGCTGTTCTCTTCCTGCATGTGTTTTTGGGAGATATATACATATACATACGCATACACATATGCATACACATACACATACACATATACATATACATATACTCATTTCACAATTTTATCCATCAGTATGATGCCCTCTTTATGTCTCAGACATTGATTGCTGTATTGCTTCCAGGACCCTTCCTTTCATGTTTGTTATGGATTTATTTTTTTGCATTTGTATACGGTTATTTCAATGGGATTGGAGGGAGGAGGGGAAAGATAAAGTACACCAAACTACAATTTTGAACTTCAGGATTTATTCTGAACATTTTTTAAATTAGCAAATATTCCTTTGGTGAATGACTCTGAGGGCTTGTGGCTCAGGGGCAGGGCTGCTCATGGCGGGTGTTCCCCTGGGCCAGGGACCCTGCACTCACACGCTTCCCTGTCCCCACCCAAACAAGCAATGGCATTTCATGTACTTAAAAATAAATGAATATTCCTTTCTGGACTGATATACTTAACAAGCATACACATCGGTTCGATAAAAATAGAAAATGAAGTACAGGAAGGAGGTTCAGGGATGAGGGGAAGAATGAAAGAGGCATTTAGTATATTTTTAAAGTACTGGTTAGCCAGGCATGGTGGTGCACTCTTGCAATCCCAGTACTTGGGAGGCTGAGACAGGAGGATCGCAGGTTCGCAGCCAGCCTCAGATACTTAGTGAGGCCCTCCGCAATTTAGTGAGATCCTGTTTCAAAATATAGAATAAAATAATAGAGCTGGGGGTGTAGCTCGGAGGTAGAATGCCCCTGGGTTCAAACCCCAGTAACTTTAAAATAATAAGTAAATAAATAAATAAATAATAAAATAAAGTACTGGTTATTGTTGTATCTGGGGACCTGTTTCACAGCCAAAAAAGACTCTGTGAGAAAACTTGATATAGAAGAAGGTGTTGGGATGGTGAGAATCAAAAGGAAGTTTGAGGCCTGGTTTTGTCTCTTATATCTTCATCAGAATGGATACAATGCTGGTACTTGTCTTGAAGGTGGTAATGACAATTGGTCAAGGTGACACAGGGATCGCACCCAGCATAGTCAGCATGAACCAGCTCAGAAGAAGAAAGAGCCAGGCAGAGTGGCACATGTCTGTAATTCCAGTACTTGGGAGGCTGAGACAGGAGGATCACAGGTTGAGGACAGCCTTCGGCAACTTAGCAAGACCCTGTTTCAAAATTTAAAAAAAATGAAAAGGGCTGGGGTGTATTTTGGAGGTAGAATGCCCCTGGGTTCAATCCAGAAGAAGAAAGAAGAGGCGGCAGAGGAGGGTAGAAGAACGAGGAGGAGGAAGAGGAGGAAAAGGAGGACAGAAAGAGAAATAGGAGGAGGAGGAGAAGGAAGAGATTGAGGAGGACAGGAGGAGTGGGAGAAGGAAAAGGAGGAAGAGGTGGAGGAGGAGGACAGAAGGAGACGGAGGAGGAAGAGGAGGAGGAGGAGAAGACAATGACAGAAGACAGAAGCAGAAGGAGGAGAAGAAAATGAAAGAGAAAGCAAAGGAAGACAGACGCTCCAAACCCCAAAGCCAGTTTAATCTTTAAGCATATTTTTTTTTTTTTGGCGGTACCGGGGATTGAACCCAGGGGCGTTCTACCTCTGCGCTACGCCCCCGGCCCTATTTTTTTTAATACTTTATTTTGAAACCGTGTCTCATGAAGTTGCGGAGGGCCTCACTAAGGGGAGAGAGAGAGAGAGAGAGAGAGGGAGGGAGAGAGAGAACGAGAGAGCTGAGGCTGGCCGTGAACTCGGATCCTCCGGTCTCCACCTCCCAAAGTACTGGGATTACAAGCGTGCGCCTCCACGCCCGGCTTTTAAGCATACTTTTAGAGAAAGTTGCGCAGTGTCAGCCATAGTGCTGTGAACTGTCCCACCGTGGCCATGCGCGGCTGTAGCCCAGGTCCCCACATGGAGAGCCCCGACTGGGCCTGGCAGCCTCGTGATGGCTTCCTGCACGTTCTGTTGTGCTGTCAATCATTTTCCTTCAGATAAAATAATTCCACAGTGGTGGGACCAATGAGGTCTGGGTCATCATAGGTTTCATTCTTCTAGGGCCAAGGGCTGAACCCACAGTCTACTGGGCGCCATCAATGGTCTTTGGTGCATGTAGGCTGAAAACTTATCGTGTCAGGCCCTGAGCACACTATCAAACAATGTGCACTTTGCAGGTGATGGTTTTAGACGTGCTTTATTCTTTTTTTGTTTGTTTGTTCTTTTTTTATTGGTGCATTGTAATCATACTTCTTGATGGGTTTCAGGGTGGTAGAAGTATACATGCACACATCGGTCAATTAGCCCTCCCCCAATTCCCACCTCATTCCCTCCACCTTCCTTCCTCTCATGCTCAGCATAGTAATTGACTTTGATGAGTTTGTGTATGTACATCCTGTGCATTAAGGTGTTTCTGTCTTCCCCCCTCCCATCTCCCTCAGTTAGGTCACCTTCTTTACTCATCTAAGGTTTTCTCCATCTTTGTCTGGAGTCCCTCCTATGCCCTATTCTCCCTAGCTTCTGCATATTAGGGAAAGCATCCAACTTTTCACTTTTTTTTTGACTGACTAATCTCACTAAGCATAATGTTCTCTAATTTCATCCATTTACCTGCAAATGTCAGAATTTTGTTCTTTACAGCTGTGTAAAATTCCATTGTGTACATATCCCATAGTTTTGTAGTCCATTCATCTGTTGATGGACAGCTTGGCTGGTTCCATAGTTTGGCAATTGTGAATTGTGCAGCTATAAACATAGATATGCATGCATTAGACTAGTAATTTGGTTTCCATTCTTTTGGGTAGATACCTAGAAGTAGTATTGCTGGGTCATATGGTAGGTTCATTCCCAGTCTTCTGAGGATCCTCCACACTGTTTTCCAAAGTGGTTGCACTAATTTGCAATCCCACCAAAAGTGTATTAGAGTTCCTACTTCTCCACATTCTTGTCAGCATTTGTTGTTGGTGGTGTTTTTAATGATTGCCATTCTAATTGGGGTTAGGTGAAATCTCACGGTAGTTTTGATTTGCATCTCTCTGATTGCTATTGATGTTGAACATTTTTCATACATTTATTGGCCATTTGTATTTCTTCTTTTGTGAAGTGCTTATTTAGTTCACTTGCCCATTTTTTTGATTGGGTTGTTTGTTTTTTTTAGTGGTGAGTTTCTTGAGTTCTCTGTATATTCTAGATATGAGTCCTCTATCAGAAGAGTAGCTGGGAAAAATCTCCCATTCTGTTAGCTCTCTGCTGAGGTTCTTGATAGTTTCCTTGACTCCACAGAAGCTCTTCAGTTTAATGCAATCCCATATATTAATCCTTGCTTTAATTTCTTGTGCCTTTGGGGCCTTATTGAGGAACTTTTTACCTGTGCCTATGTGTTGAAGAGTTGGACCTATGCCCTCTTCAAGTAGCTGCAAGGTCTCTGGTCTAATTTCCAGGTCTTTGATCCATCTTGAATTGACTCTCGTGCAGGGTGAGAAAATGGGGTTTATTTCCATTTTTCTGCATGTGGTTAACCAGTTTTGCCAACACCATTTGTTGAAGAGGCTATCTTTTTTCCAGTGTATGTTTTTGGCTCCATTATCAAAAATCAATTGACTGTAAGGGTGTGGATTTGTTGCTGAGCCTTCTATTCTGCTCCATTGGTCTATGTGTCTGCTTTTGTGCCAATACAATGTTGTTTTTATTACTATGGCTCTGTAGTATAGTTTGAAGTCAGGTATTGTGATGCCTCCTGCATGGTTTTTGTTGCTGAGAACTACTTGGACTATTCTGGGTTTTTTGTTGTTCCAAATGAATTTAAGGACTGATTTTTCTATGTCTTTGAAGAATGACCTTGGTAATTTAATGGGTATTGCATTGAATATGTAGATCACTTTTGGAAGAATGGCCACTTTGATGATATTTATTCTGCCTATCCAAGAGCATGGGAGGTATTTCCATCTTCTAAGATCTTCTTCAATTTCTTTTTTCAATGTTTTAAAATTTTCCTTGTAGAGGTATTTTACATACTTGGTTAGTTTTATTCCTAAGTATTTTATTGTTTGGGGGGATATCGTGAATGGAAATGTTTTCTGTATTTCCTTTTCAGTGGATTTATGGTTGGCATATAGAAAAACTTCTGATTTTTTTTTTGTGGTACTGGGGATTGAACCCAGGGGTGTTCTACCTCCGTGCTACACCCCCGGCCCTATTTTTTATACTTTCACGAAGTTGCAGAGGGCCTCACTAGGTAGAGAGAGAGAGAGAGAGAGAGAGCTGAGGCTGGCCACGAACCCGGATCCAACTACTTGGGAGGCTAAGTCAGGAGGTCACATGTTTTCCACAGAGAAGGCTGGATTGGTCTAATTTCTCCCCAGGTACTATGACTGTGTGTCCTGTGGCTATCCCCAGGAACCCTGCATGGGTGCTGCAACCTGTGGGCTGTAGGTCTGTCATACCTGAGTGTTGCCAGGGACTGTTTGCTTATCCACGCGTCTACTGAGTCTTACAGCAGACCCCACTCCCACCTCTACGGGGGTGATCCAAAGTGTCAGACCCCGCGAGTCTATTGCTTGCCACGTGAGTCCCTGTGGCCACTCTGGGTGGTCTCCCCCTGGGGCAGCTTATTAATTTATGGTCTTGTTGAGCACTGCTCTTAATCTCTGGGGGACGGGGTGGGTTCAGCCGCTGCCCCAGGTTCTGGTTAGGCTTCTGGGCACTCGGGTCTCTGTCATGCGTGGAGCGAATTGCTGCTCGCTTTCATTGCTGATGATC
Organism: Glis glis; assembly: GCA_004027185.1. Classification (NCBI taxonomy): domain Eukaryota; kingdom Metazoa; phylum Chordata; class Mammalia; order Rodentia; family Gliridae; genus Glis; species Glis glis. The sequence continues at coordinate 37,384 of PVJS01009570.1, forward strand.
TGCAGTTGCTGGAGTTATAACAGGTCGCTGGCTTCTTTGTTGGTGGCCTGCAGAAGCCACAATGCCGGTAGCCGCCGGCATGGCCTGACCAAGATGATGTTTTATTCTTTCTGCAGTGCCACCTTGACACCTCACCAATGTGGTCTTCCCTGCCCCGAGGTCAGCCTCCATGCACAGACCCACTGACTTCCAGGGAAACTGGCACTTCCTCAGCGGACCAGTCTTGCAGGAGCCCACAGGCTCTTGTGTCTGCACATGCTTCCAGGGGTACGGCAGATATCATTTGAGGTCCCTGAACTCTGGAAAGACAAGCCCTCTCTCTTCCGTTGAGGGATTAGAAACTCACCTGCCAGGGTTGAAGTCCTGGCTGTGTGTGACTTTGAGTACTTACCTAACCTTTCTGCTCCTCACTTCCACCAGCCACAAAGTGGAGCTCACGACAGAACCAACTCACAGGCAGGAATGAGAAGGAACTGAGTGGACATGAGGACAGCGTTGGGAACAGCGGTTCTGCACGTTGGTGTGCTCAGAATCGCCTGGAGGCTGCTAGACTCCACCCCAGAGAGTCCCTGGCAGGTAGCATTTCTGATGAGTTCCCAAGTAAGGCGGATGCTCCCCAGAGCAGTGCCTGGCAGGGGACCATGCTATGGGATTTATTTGTTAGTCACGATTGACTTGGAAGATAAAAAAAAAAGGCCACAATATGTTTGGAACACACGGCATGATTAAATAGTATCCTCGGAAGATTCTGGATACCTAATGGACTAGCTAGCCCACCTCAGCATCAGGTGGGAACTGGAGACAGGAAAACACCCCTAAGTTTTGCAGTATCCAGGAGCCCTACTACCCCTCCCTTGACTGTTAAATTTATGGATAAAAATATAGAGACAGGCGTTTGGGAGTCAGATAAGGCCAGCCTTACATTATTCTCTGAGTATTTGCACTCAGCATGGGGTCAAGTGTGGCAGAAAGTAATGACATAGAAGATTGGGTCCCTGCCATACATGACCTCAGGTTAGAAGCTAAATCCATCACCAACCGACAAGCAAGCATCACAGGCACTTACGGTCTGACATGGTGTTGCTTCAAAGCCACAGAGTTGCAGTGCTCAGAAGCGTGCATCGCACTTGCCGGCATCTAAGGATCATGTCTCGCTTACCATTTACAGCCTTGGAGACGATCTCTAGCTCACCGAGCCTCCACCAGGTGTCTAGAACAGACAGGATGGCCCCTTCCAGGTCCCCGTGCAGACGTGTCTAAGTTCTAACGACTGGTAAAGGGTGGCTATGTGTTTAAACCCATGTCTGGCACCTGAGTACAAAACCTTGGCCATTGAGAGGCATTACCTCCCCGCAGCGGTATGCGCACCAGCTCCCGATGACATGGCCAGGCCAGCTCCCTGCCTGGCCTATCAGCTGAAGCTCTGTTTCACCCCATAACCATTCCTGGCATATCATGGAAGCTCAATAAATGTCGAATGAATAAAGGAATAAATTAATAAGTAGAATCTCATTCCAATCTGACCTTCTCACCCCTACATGTTGAGCCTGGAGAGGAACATCATACCCTTCCCTTTAAATTCAGATCCAAAATATGGTTTAAGCGGGGGTCTTCAAAGCAGGCTGAGTCATGATGTCCATGAACTGGACCTGAATCTCCCAGTCGCGGTGGCAATGAGATCTTCATATTCTCCTACTCAGCCTCAGTCTGCCACAGAATGCCACCCTTCCTGCCATGTTGGGAGTCATGGGAGACGTGTCATGTGTGCTGGCTGTGGTCATCATGTGGCATCCTCTGCTTCCCTCCTGTCCCACTGCCACTCCTCCTGACAATGTCCTCCACCTGCCGGCCCCTCCATGGCCCCTGCTCCAGCACCCTAGGTCCATCTCCTCTGAGAGCTGCCAGCCCCCATGGCGCCAGAGCCATGCTGTGTTCTGATCAGATGTGAAAGGGCTACCACCCCACTTGTCGCAGACTTCCGTCACCTGGGGGTGGCCAGGTGATGGCATGATGCCCCACGACTGACCAAGAGCTTTGGAAATCCTTTCCTCCAGGTGTTCACCGCACCACCCTCCAGCGCCTCGACCCAAGTTGGGAATGGCTGGTGTGGGTGTACCCGTGCGTGCGTGCGTGTTAGACACCAGCCAGCTCCCCCTCCCTTTGCTTCCCACACTGACCCTGGACTGCTCTTTCCTCTCTTTTCCCCATAATGCTAATCAACCCCTGGATATAGATGTCTGCTGGTCTTGGTTCCTCACCCTCCTCCCCACTTCATCAGACAAATCCAGCCACATCTGGATTCGTTTTAAGGATTATCTGGGACCACCGACACTGCCATCCCCTCGCCACAAACCTAAGACTAGCAACGTGGTCCAGACACCAGGTGAGCCCGCCTATTCAGAGGGGGGCGCCTTCAGATTTATCAACAGGTCTGGCATCTTCATTTTTAAGGCCTGGATTCATCTTGAAGCTGGAGACTCTTAAGCTTCGCGACCTCCCCTCCCCCACCACGTGCATGGGAGGGACCACGTGCCCATACGTCTTTGTACCATTTGCAAAAGTAAGCTATGTTAGCATAATCAACCGAGGCTGCTGCCTTCTGTTCCACTTTTCTTCCACCGCACTTCCCTTCTTTTTGTCAGATGACCTTGAACTGGCCATGGGCATTTTGGGGATCTGCATTGTTTTAGCATCTCTGTGACCAAAATACTTGACAAGAACAATTTAGAGGAGGAATGATTTATGTGAGCTCATGGTTTCAGAGGTTCAGTCCATGGTTGGCCGGCTCCAAGGCAGACACATCGTGATAGCAAGAGGAAGGGACCAGGGACAGATAGAGTCCCCACGATTATACCCTCAGTGACTTAGCTTCTCCAGCCACACCTCATCTGCCCATAGTTACCATCCAGTAAATCCATTCAAATTATTAACCCATCAATAGGTTTATCCACTGATAAGGTTAGTGCCCCGATTCAATTATTTTACCTCTGAACATTTCTGCATTACCAACACAAGAGCTTTTTCTGGGGATTCCCATGTCCAAATCACAACATGCATAAAGGCAACTGAGTTGGGGATATGCTGGTTCAGGTTTCTTGGGGTATATTATAAGGTTTGCCCTCATTTCTATGGCACGGATGGGTAGGCATGGTAGGGTACTCCTACCACTCAGAGGTGGACTTCTCAGCAGGTTATGAAAATATAGGGCCAAAAGCATCTCTCATTTTTGCTGTGTCCTGAGGCACCTGTCACTGGCATTATGGGAATACTGGAGGGGATGCAGGTTACAGACAGGGGCTATGCGTGGAGAAGTCTTCCCTTCATCAGGTGTCTAAAATTGCAAGTGGGAGACTTAGTTCTTATCAATGCCTAATCTATTAAACTATTAGACCCAAATACTCAAACAAACAAACACAAATTTTGATCAACCATGCTAGGAAAAAGACTGAATTGCACTTTTTTTCTATATATAGAAAGTAATACTTAAAAATCATTATTTCCTAAACCGGGCGTGGTGGCGTATGCCTGTAATCCCAGTACTTGGGAGGCTGAGACCGGAGGATCGCAGGTCCAGGGACAGTTTCAACAAGTAGCGACACTCTCTGCTACTAATTGATTGGGTGTCCTTAAACAAGACACTTCTCTCTGGGTGCCTTTATTTCCTCATTTATAAAATGAGGAGATCGGATTATGTGATCACTATAATCCTCCAAGCTATAAATGATTAAGCTCTGAATTTCTGTGCTTGCCTAATGCCAACTAAGCAGAAATTACTCATTGTTTTAAAATAACTAGAATTTGCCTCACTTCAACTTCAAAAAGTCTCAAGAAAACAGATTTTCATTAGAGGAAGGGGACAGGGATAAAACCCAGGATTCAAAAAAATCTTTGATATGAACTATAAAATTATGAACTATCTTTATTGTAACATATTGCACTCAGCATACATTTAATAATCTAATGAAGTCTCAATCGTGTTTATTAGACTTTAATTATGAAGGTAGAAAATTAAAGCAATTTAGAAAGATTGGAGCCGGGTGTGGTGGCGCACGCTTGTAATCTCAGTACTTTGGGAGGCGGAGCCCGGAGGATCCGGGTCCGCGGCCAGCCTCAGCTCTCTCTCTCTCTCTCTCTCTCTCTCTCTCTCTACTTAGTGAGGCCCTCCGCAACTTCGTGAGACCCGGTTTCAAAATAAAGTATAAAAAATAGGGCCGGGGGTGTAGCGCAGAGGTAGAATGCCCCTGGGTTCAATCCCCGGTACCGCAAAAAAAAAAAATAAATAAATAAATAAAATAAAATAAAGATTGGAACCTAAAATGTGGAATTTTTGTTGTTTATTTTTTTTAACTAGAAAAAAAAGCTAATTCTCAAGATTCTCTGTCCTATCCAGCACTGCAGTTAAATTCATCAGGGTCTTATTATTTCTAAATATAAACAGAATGCCCACCCTCTTGTCTCTTCCCTCCTCTTTCTGTGATGGATAGCAGTAGCCCTGCCTTTCACTTTCCTTCTCTCTCCCTTCCTTGTTTTATACTTTTGTTGGTGCATTGTAATTATACATCATAGTGAGGCTCAAAGTCATACAAACACACATGCACTCAGGTCTTCCCTTCAGGTCCCGCCCACTACCCACTCCTCCCCACACATTACAGTGAGATTGGTAGAGATACCTTCATACAGGGGCACAGCATACTTTGAACTGTTCCTTTCATCAGTTCCTCCTTTTCCTCTTCCTTGATCCCTCCCCCAACTCCTTCCACTGTTCTACTGGTCTCTCCCCTCAATTATCTACAGAATCTTTTGTTTCCTATTTTCCCTCTAGTGTCCACATGTACCAGAAAACATTCTACCCTTGACTTTCTGAGACTGGCTGATCTCACTTAGCATAATATTCTCTAGTTCCATCCATTTTCCTGCGAATAATATAATTTTGTTGCTCTTTATTCCTGAGTAAATTGTGGTATCTATACACAAACTCATTGTTCATATATACCACATTTTTGTTATCCATTCGTTTATTGATGGACACCTAGGTTGGTTCCACAATTTGGCTATTGTGAATTGTGCTATCATAAACATGAATAAGTCACTATAGTATTCTGACTTTACTCCTTTGGGGAAGATGCTGAGGAGTGGTATAGCTGGGTCATATGGTGGTTCCATTCCGAATCTTTTGAGGAACCTCCATACTGATCTCCATAGTGGTTGTACTAATTTTCCATCCCACCAACAGTATATGAGTTCTCTCTATAAAATAAATAGCCAAAGGGAACAAGGGAATCCAGACTGTCTGAAGATACCAAGAGCGTCTTTAAAGAGGCTGAGTATGTGGCCTTTGGAGAGAGACACATATGACTTCCCATACCAGCTCTATTTCATACACACTTTGGGGAAAAATGAGGACACAAGGGAAGGAGGCGCCATGCAACTGGGAGCTGGGGGTGTGGTTCAGTGGTAGAATGCCCGCCTAGCATGTATGAGGCCCTGGGTTCAATACCCAGCACCACCAAAGACAGGAAAAGAAAGATCCTTTAGAAATGCCTAGGGTAATATGGACCTGTTCAAGGAAATAAAGATTTTGGTAAGCACCCTTCAAGGCCAAGGTCATCGTTTGTGTTTGTTGGGTCAGTGCTACCCAGCTAGCCACCTTCACATTCGTTGAATGGTTTCCCAGGTGTCTTTCCAAACCCAGATGGGATGGGAGAGGGTATGTCAGCTGCTGGAGCGGGTCAGCCCCACTGTTACATACGACACTGGTCTCCAATTCATACATTGGTCCCTTGTGTGTTTGGTTAACAAACATCAGTCCACAAAAAGCTAATCTTTCTTCTGAGTGAGTGCACTTGGGACCTAGTTGCTGGGCCTGCTGAGCTGAAGAGCAGTGTGTGGCCTGCAGGGACTCCAGCAAGCTGCCGCTCCCCTGGAGCCAGCCAGCCTGCCTGGCCCGTTGACGACAGGCCTCTCTCTCACCAGCCTTCCTCTTCATGGTAACTGATCTCAGAATATTTTGCAAATAAGTAAGTGCCGTCCCATACTTCGGAAAATACTACTTAGCCAGCACAAACAGATTTTTTTTTTCTTTTCTTTTGACCAAATTTGGCAGTCTGGCTTATCGCTCACTCCTGCCCTCTGGCATTTGCGACACATGCTAGTGGTTTGTCCCGGAGCACTGGCTCTTGGTGTCGATTTGTTGCTTGGGTCTATGTGGCAAGAGAGGTGCATTCCAAGAAACACATGTTTAAGAAATTCAGGAAGGAGCGAGGAAGTGGATATGATCATTGGCTAATTGGTTTGTCAGGCCAAAAATGCCTGTTGGTGCTCACCACAGCACCGTCGCCAATTCTTAAGTAGCTGTGACCTCCCTTGAGGTCGCTGTGTGAATGACTGTGATAAATGTCTGGTTTGGGAAGGTTAGGGATTTTTCTCTCTTTGCTTCCCCCACCCCCTCCTTTCCTTTGGTTGTTTGGGATCTTATTGAAAATCACAAACCAGAAAGAAAACAGCTTCCAGGATTCGTGGCGAACATGTCAAGAATCAAGTTACTGTGGCCTGTGGCTCTTGAACTCACTGGAAGAAAGTCTGGGCTGCCTTAGCGATCTCCCTGCACATGTCCCCTCAAATACCCACCTCCCCATGGTTGACCAGCAAGTGGGAGGCAGGACGGAGCAGAAGGATCAGGCTAAATGATGTGGCAGGACGTTTATGTCCCTAGCCCCCCGCAGTAATTGGGTTTATCTGGGGCTACTACTGAATTAGATGCTCTGGAACAAAACAAATCCTGGGGGCTAGGTACGTGGTTTGGGGGGAAATTGAACAATTTTGTAGACAGGCTCTCAGTGTGCCTTACACAGCCGCCCAGTGGCTGTGGGAAGTTAAGGCGCTGGGTCAACGGGAGATCATTTAAAGAGGAGCAAGATAGGCCTGGAGTTGGGGCTGCTCTTTTCATAAAGCACACACGGGGTGATGGAAAATCTGGCCCTCGAGCCAAGAGCTGTGTGTGTGTTGGGGGGGGGGTACTGGGGATTGAACCCAGGAGCATTCTACCTTTGAGCTACAACCCCAGTCCTATTTTATTTTTTATTTGGAAACAGGGTCTCACTAAGTTGCTGAGGACCTCGCTAAGCTGCTGAGGCTGGCTTTGAACCTGCCATCTTCCTGTCTCAGCCTTCCAAGTGCTGGGATTACAGGCATGGGCCACCACGTCCGGCTCATGCTTTCTAACTCTTGCTCCACTTCATTCTAAAGTGAAGAAAGACAACTCGGTTGCCTTTCTGGGTCCTACATGCCAGGTCCTAAGACAGTGGGATCGACTCTTTGGTTATGTGCTTTTTTTCCTGTGTTACCCAAATTTACCTCCGATACTCTTCCCACCGCAAATGCCTTCGCCATCACCCTGACGTGAGTCATAGAAAGCAAATTTTTACCGCGATCAAACACATCACAGTTTCCAGTGTGGTATATTATATAGCGGTGATATTATTAATTTCCATTAAGTTGTGGCACCAGTACACCCAAGAGGGAAAAAGCTAGAATTATAGAATGTTTAGAAAGTGATTTCAATTACAATCGCTGCCACAAATCGTGGCTAAACACATACCAGGCAAAGAGGAGTGACTGAGTCGACTTTGGAGATTTCTTTTAGATCATATGTATTTAGTACTCTTTCTTAAATCAAAATATATTTTTCATGCCCTTGAAACACTGTCTTATTAAGAATATTAAATATTCCTTAAAAATCACAAATATTACTCTTTGCTTAGATTTACTTATATCCCCTCCAGGTGCATATATTCTAAATTAGTGAGGTCTGAATTAAAGAGATGTTATATTTGCTTTTGGAATTTGTTGAGCAATTCGATAACTCTTGAATCACCCCTAAGCTAGGGAAATAAATCTGATTTGATCTATGAGACTCCGTATGAAGCATTTATCTAACAAATGCTAGTATATATAGAGTTAAACTTAAACCCAAATGAGATTTCCTGAGGTTGTAAATGCTAATATGTACTGCATTAGCCTTGAGATGGGTAGGGTCCTTTATAAGAAAATAGAACACATGCCAAATCTGGTATCTTAAAGCAGTAATGTAGACTCCAGCCTTCTGATTAAATTCTTTGGATATTAAAATTCGGCTTGACCTAAATTCAAAGTGACTCAATGTTTTAGTTTCCTGTAAATTTCAAGGAACTCATACCCAGGCAGAGGGACGACATCTCAATCTCTCTTTTAAAGACAACTCATAAAAATGCACTTCAGTGCTAAAAGTTTCCACTGAGGAAATGAACAAAACAAGTTGGATTCAAATGGCAACAACAACAACAAAAAATAAAATTAGAAAATGCTGTAATTAGACCTCAACATGGAAATATGCTCTAAATAATTCCAGTAATTGTGGTCAAATAAAGAACAGAAATGGCAAAGCAATTCCATTTTTGCAGGAGCTGGTTTTCAGTTTCTTTCCCTGTACTCATTAGCATCCTAAAATGCTGGTGCTGGAAGAGTCATTAGTGACAGGGATTCCAGTCCCCTGTACAGAGGGGGAGGCCTAGAGAGGCGTGGCAGTGGGAGCCCATTAGTGGGAGAGTGGGGACTAGAACCCAGTGCTTTCTGAGCTGCCACATGGTGCAGCGGCCAGTCTAATAGGCACTCACTAGATGCTTATGGGATCAAATTAACTTAAGCCCTCGGGTGTTTACTGGGAACCAAACCAATCCAAAGCCACCCATTCTTCCCCATGCATGTCTTTTCTGAAGACACCTTTACTTGGTCTGATTTCCTGGACTCAAGAAGTAAAGAGAAAAATAAAAACAAAAAGAGAGAAGTCAGGCGTGGTGGCACACGTTTGTAATCCCAGTACTTGGGAGGCTGAGACCAGAGGATCCAGGTTCACGGCCAGCCTTAGCTATTTAGTGAGGCCCTCTGCAATTTAGTGAGACCCTGTTTCAAAATAAAGAATAAAAAATAGGGCTGAGGGTGTAACCTGGAGATAGAATACCCCTGGGTTCAATCCCCGGTACTGCCAAAAAATAAAAATAAAAAATAAAAATAAAAAGAGGGGAGGTTGGACAATTGAGAGAAGAGATTTTTCTCCACCCTGAATCCAGCCCCATCTTGAAAATGAGCTTTTATGGAGTAAGAGGTTTGTTTATTAGGTAAGGTAAACAGAGAAACAACATCAAGAGTTAAAATGGAGCAGGCTTCCTGGCATGGTGGAGCATGCCTGTAATTCCAGTATATGGGAGGCTGAGACAGGAGCATCACAGGTTCAAGGACAGCCTCAGCAACTTAGCAAGACTCTCAGCAACTTAGGGAGGTCCTGTTTCAAAACAAAAAATAAAAAGGACTGGAAGGGGGGTTGGTTTGGAGGTGGAATGCCTCTGGGTTCAATTCTTAATACAGAAAGAAAGGAAGAGGAAAAAGGAAGGAAGGAAGGAAGGAAGGAAGGAAGAAAGGAAGGAAGGAAGGAAAAGGAAGCAGACTTAGATTCAGAGTGACAGGGAGCAGACAGCTGGCTGGACATAGCTATTAGGCCATCTGGGGACATGGGAGTGTCCACACTAGAATGATGCCAATTAGTGTCAGTGGGGAAGGGCCTGCAGGGTGACAAGCAAGACCGCTGAAGCCTGACCCTTTCAGCAGAGCAGGGAGACTGAAGCAGGGAGATGGGGAAGACACCTGACCACAGCACCCTTCACTTGGAAACTCTGGAAATCATAGTCTGATGGAGAACTAAGATTCTCCAGGTTAACTGTATCTTTCTAACCCCAGGGAAACTGAGGCTCTGGGAGTTTTAAAGGCTGGGATCCAGAATAATTATTATCTAAATCTTCCACCCAGGCCTCCTCATTACTGTGACTTGGGGGCGGGGGGTGAATGTTTCTACCTTCGGCGTTCCAAACAAAACATTACCTGTAAAAACAGCAAACATGGCCGCCTTGTTTACCAAAATGCCGGGCAAGTAGTAGACTCGCGAGACATGAATGATAGATAGAAGAAATGACTGAAGTCCAGTCTCAATGTTGATCGGCTCCAATGATAGAGCCAAACCAGAGCTCCAGAAGACAGTCTACTCAGCTCAAGCCCTGAGCTGTTTCTCAGGACTGAGGTTGGGAATTGTATTCTGGGCCTGGATTTGCATACACCAAAAAGAATCTAGAATCAAAATGTCGTGTTGGTCAAGGAGAACATCAAGCACTTCCCTCAAGTTTATTCTATTATAAGGATTGAATGAGTCCATATTAAATATCGAGTACACAGTAAGTGCTCAATAGTTGTTGGTGGTACTACTCCTGGGCTTTGTGTGTACCAGATCCGAGTCCTCAGCTCAAAGTTTCTTCCCATTTTTAGAAACTTGTCTGACTCAACCATTTCTGTTTTTTAACAACTAGAGCTGTGTCTCGGTAAACATTCTCATTGCTATAATCCAAAGAACCTGACCACACAGCTTAGAGGAAGGAGGATTTATTCGCTCAGTTTCTTGGATATTCTGGGTTCAGTCCACGTGAGGCCGGGTCTATGGATCTCAGGGCATGGTGGCAGGAAGCAGAGAGAGGGAGAGCTCACGGGCTCTGCTCTCACGTCACAGAGGCCGGAAGCAGAGGCAGCCAGCATGCAAGGGGGTTCAAAGACACAAGCACAATCCCTAAGGCCACACCCCCCAGCACCCAACTTCTCCAGCCACACCCACCAGCCTAGGTGACCGCCCAGGGACATGCTTTACAATGGATTTATCTCCTGAGGAGATTATAACCCTCATGACTCAATTTCATCAACTCCACATACCAATTTATGAGCTCTTCAGGGGACACTCTATGTCTAACAAGCTAGCACAGGCACAGTGGTGTGCCACGAAGTCATGTTCCTGCCTCCTGACACGGCGGCCACCTTATGTTATGTAACTACTCTGTTCACACAGAGACGCAATCATCTAATGACCATTTTCTCAGAACATATCCCACTCCTTAAGCTACCTGTGACTGGACACTACTCTAAAAAAATTTAAAAAAAGAAAAAGAAAAAACCACCAGGGAGGGGGAACAACAATGCTAGTGTCCCACTCCAGGCTTCCTTCCACTTGGTGGTGAGCACAAGTGGCCAAGGGGAGCCAGAGGATTCCCAGGGTTTTGGGAAGGATTTGCAACTGGGATGGGGTGAGAGCCCGGGTGTATCCAGCTCTTCCCACACCATTCCTTTTCACATAGATTAACCACAGACGACCAGATTAACTTCCCTGAACACAGTGCTAATCATGTCACTCCCTTTCTCAAAAACCTTCCCTGACTCTCCCTCACCTCTGCAGAAGACGACAAAGCCATCAGCCTGGTGCTCAGAGTCATCTCTAGTCTTTGTGCCTGGGTCCTGTGATTTGCATGGAACCGGCTCCATGCCCTAGACCTGAACACCTTGGCTGAGCTCCTCCTGTAACTTCTGCCTCCGCCCATGGGTCCCACAACGATTTTACTCCTAACACCCTTCCCTGTTTTGATGTCCGGTCTTCCTTTCCCTCCTTATGCGCTTTGGGAGTGTTTTGTTTTTGAAACCTTGACAAGACCCTTATGGACCACGGCCTTGATTTGCAACCTTTGAGGTTATCTTTCATTCCCTATTATAAGCTCTTGGGTTTAGGGTGTTTCTTATCCATCTTTTACCCTCCTCTGCTTTGTAGTGGTAGGTGGCAAGTATTTTCTTACTGAAGGAATGAGGGAATGGATGGTAGATTGGACAAGAAGCGCCAGCTTCCTGTGGACTGAGACCGCTGCACCGCACACTGTGTTGACAGCAAGGTTCCGGCTGCAGATCTGGCCAGAGCTGTCACCCTGCAGGGACTCTGTGGATTCGACTTTTCTTCTGTATCTGACTGCACTGAGGAATGTGGAGGAGTCTGTGTCCCCGGTGCAGCATCTATGCAAGAAGAAAGACGATGCGAGGTCTTTGCAGCTCTGTGTCTGACCAGCCTGGTCTGCCTAGGTGTCTGCCCAGCCCCTGGGGCCTCTAAGTGCCTTTCGTAGCTCTGGTCTTGAAATTTCTGGCTTTAAAGAGCAGAAGATCCAACGCCCTCCCAGCGAGGGACTGTTTCTAGTCACTGTCAAGTGACTGGCCAGCCCTGGCAGTAGCTCTCTGTGTTTGTTTATGCGTGTGTGCTCATGAGAGAAAGCTGTGTGGGAGCTGTGGTGTCCTACCTGGACCCTTGTCATATAGCAAGAACTGGGGAATGGCAGGATTGCCATTGGAACCTGAACCATGAATTGGAACATGGAGGTAGGCTTGTGCCAGACTTCTTCAGGCTCAGGGACTAGCCCAGTTTGGATGGAGCTACAGGTGGAAGATGTCTTAATTCATCTTCTGTTGCTATTACAGAATACCTGAGACTGGGTAATTTATAAAGAAAAGAAGCCGGGCATGGTGGTGCATGCTTGTAATCCCAGTACTTGGGAGGCTGAGACAGGAGGATCGCAGGTTCATGGCCAGCCTCAGCAACTTGTGAGGCCCTCTGCAACCCAGTGAGACCATTTCAAAATAAAGAATAAAATAGGACTCGGAGGTAGAATGCCCCTGGATTTAAACCCCAGTACCGCAAAAAAATAAAAATAAAAGAAATTTATTTTTTACAGTTCTGAAGGCTGGAAGTCCAAGGTTTAGGGGCCACAACAGCAATGGCCTTCCCTCCCTCCCCCCTC
>PVJS01009571.1:9021-25937 GCA_004027185.1 Glis glis
GGGGAGGGAGGGAGGGAGAGAGAGAGAGAGAGAGAGAGAGATCTCTCGCGCGCGCATGCGCGCTGAGGCTGGCCGCGAACCCAAATCCTCTGGTCTCTGCCTCCCAAAGTACTGGGATTAAAAGCGTGCACCACCACGCCCGGCTTATCTTACTAGATCTTAAAGTGACATGGTTGAATTAGAAAGTTAATTGTCTTTAGTCCTCCAACAACTATTTATGGGATGTGTATAGTGTACCCTGCATCGTGGTAAATGATAATTGACAGCTTTTATGACATATTACATGAAGTATACTTTTGCTAATTGAATAAATCTATCTTATTAGATAAGCACAGGGAGAATTAAAAACATAATAGGCGGTTTAAAATTTTGATATTTGGTATTTTTATATCAAAAGACAAAAACGCTCAAATGGACTTGGAAATTAGAATTACCTTAGTGTTGATGACTACTTGAAATACAAAAACTAGCCAGGCGTGATGGCGCACACTTGTAATCCCAGTACTTGGGAGGCTGAGACCGGAGGATTGCAGGTTCGCATCAAGCCTCAGCAACTTGTGAGGCCCTCCGCAACTTAGTGAGACCCTGTTTCAAAATAAAGAATAAAAAAAATAGGGCCGGGGGTGTAGCTCAGAGGTAGAATGCCCCCAGGTTCAATCCCCAGGACCGCAAAAAAAGAAAAAGAAATACAAAAACTAAATAAATGTCTTCAGAGTTTACAATCATCATTTCTTAATAATTAAGAACTGATTAAATGTATCCAAAATTTAATATAGCTAACCTTGTAATGCCTATGTAGGCCACTTCTTGTTTTGTGTAATTATTGACAAGAGAAATTCCAACATCTTGTAAAGCCAATGCAATTTCTTGCTCTGCTAACTCTGCTTTCTCACTTTCATATGTTGCTTTAAACACCCTTGGATCTTCAGTGAATAAAATGATGCGTTGTAAGCCTTCAAAGAATGAAACTAAATAAATGGTCTTTTCCCCCAAATTTATAGGTGTCATCATATCCTAAAAGAAAACCACCAAAAAAAAAAAAATTAGAGTTTGGTCCTAATCAACATGAAGTCTAGAATCCACATTTACAAATTAGAAATATTAATGACACCTACTTCATAGGAACGGGTAGCAAACTAAATGAATTCATATTTGTACAATACTTGGAAACTTAAAAGTAAGCATTGATGTTAGCTACTTCATAGGGTGATAACCAAGTAGTTGTATAATACTTGGAAGTTTACTTCAGTGAAATCATTCTTGCTACTGCTATTATTATTATGAAGTTATTAATTAGAAGACAAGTCAATGGTTTATGTTCTTTTAACATCTTAATAAAAATATAAGTAGTTTTCCTTTATATGCTAATCAGTAATACAAAGTTATTATTTTCTCTGCTTCATTCTAAGTCTACAGCAATGTACTAAGTGCTAAAAGTTGTTTCAAGAGCTGGGCACGGTGGCGCATGCTTCTAATCACAATACTTGCGAGGCTGAGACAGGAGGATCACAGGTTCTCGGCCAGCCTCAGCTACTTAGTGCAGACCTCTGCAACTTAGTGAGACCCTGTTTCAAAATAAAGAATAAGAAATAGGGCTGGGAGTGTAGCTCGGAGGTAGAATGCCCAGGGTTCAATACCCAGTACCACACACAAAAAAAAGTTTTTTCAGTCTCAAATGTGTATTTCCTTACATCGCTGAATGAGACAGGATTAAAAAAAATATGATATCTCAGTTGCACACTACAAAGCATTGATATTCACCATACGGTTAATTATGTAGTAAGCCCTTATATAAATATTGTGTTGAATCGGGATCCTGATTTTCAATGATAAGATAAATTTAGCAAATTCTAGCGATGAATATCTAGCTGCTGAATATTCCAATTAATAGAAAACTGTAATATTTAGTACATATTCATGTTATTATCCACAGAAATTAAAAATTGTTACCATAAAATTATTATCTAGGAACTGTCATGCTACTTATGATACTTTCTAAAATAAAATAAAACTAAAACTCTGTTGAGGGAGCCAGCAATCTGTTTTGGGTATATTGTTCTCCCAAAGGAACTGAAATCAAATTGTTGATAGCAATTTGTTGATAGCAATAAGTTCATTGTACCATTATTCACAACAGCCCAGATATAGAAACAATCTAAGTGTCAATCAATGCATAAATGTTTAAAAAAATTTGGTAAATGTGCACACAACAATGGAATTATTTTTCTGCCCTAAAATGGGGAGAAACCCATTCATTCGTGTCAGCATGGATGAATTTGAAGGACACTAAGATAAGTAAAATGAGCAAGACACTGAAAGACAAACACCTCATGATCTCTCATATATGTAGATCACATATAAGATCTCACCTTATGTAAGAAGGCTAAACTCATAGAGGTAGAAAGTAGAATGGTGGTTACCAGAGTGTTGGAATGGCAGGGATGAGAAATTATTAACTAAAGTGAAAGGAGTTTTAGTAAATAGACAATTTTAGATGGCTTTTGAGATCTACTCTATCAGGATAACCACGGTCAAGGATGATGTATTTTATATTTTAAAATAAGAGAGTAAATTTCCAATGTCTCAAAAACAAAACAAAAATCAAGATAGGCAGGCAGGTAAGGTGATAGATATGCTGGTTACCTTGATTCAATCATGCCACATTGTATATGCAGATCAAAATACCTCATTGTACTACATATCTGTATATAATTATGACTTGTCAATCTAACAATTTTTTAAAAATTATTTTAAGAATGCATGCTATAACATGGTAGGAAGTTCTTGCTTTAGAATTCTCTTAGTGTGATGATGTTTCTAATGTTCTCTGAAGAAAACCTATAAGCTATGTTCATGGGTTGTTAAAGAGATAAATGGTATTGTGGAAGAGAGGTCTCTAAGTCAGGATGGCTTCTAATACACCCAAGTTTCCCTGTTTTAAAATAAAATAGGGCTGGGGGTGTAGCTCAGAGGTAGAATGCCTCTGGGTTCAATCCCTAGTGAGACACACACACATGTGCACACACACATGTGCACACACACACACACACATAGAAAATACATAGACAAATCCTTACACTTATAACCAGCTGATTTTTGACAAAGGAGCCCAAAACATACACTGGAGAAAAGACACCGTTTTCAACAAATGGTGCTGGGAAAACTGGAGATCCAGATGCAGAATGAAACTAGACCCTTATCTCTTAACCTGCACTAAAGTCAACACAAAATGGATAAGACTTAGAAATTAGATCAGAAACCTCACAATGACTAGAAGAAAACATAGGACTAACTCTCCAACACGTAGGCATAGGCAGAGACTTCCTCAGTAAGACCCCCAAAGTTCAGGAAATTAAACAAAATAAATAAATGGGATGGCATCAAATTAAAAAGCTTCTGCACAACAGAGAAAACAAAATCAACAGCGTCAAGAGAGCCTACAGAATAGGAGAAAATCTTGGACAGCTACTCCTTTGACAGAGGACCAATATTCAGAATATATAAAAAAAACTCAAAAAACTTAACACCAAAACCCCCAATTACCCAATCAATAAATGGGTTAAACTAGATACTTCTCAAAAGAAGAAATAGAAATGGCCAAAAAATATAATTTACAAAGTTCAAGATCCTTAGGAATTAGGGAAATGAAAATTAAAACTACACTGAGAATCCAACTAATTCCACTTAGAATGGCAATCATCAAGAATACAAACAATAATAAATATTGGTGAGGATGTAGGGAAAAAGGAACACTTGTACATTGTTGGTAGGACTATAAATTAGTACAATCACTATGGAGATCAGTATGGAGGAGTCTCAAAAGACAAGGAATGGAACCATCATATGACCCAGCTACACCACTCCTTGGTATCTTTCCAAAAGAACTGAAGTCAGAAAATTATAGCGATACATGCATACCCATATATATAGCAGCACAATTCACAACAGCTAAGTTATGGAACCAATCTATATGTCCACCAATAGATAAATGGATAAAGAAAATATGGCATATGCCAACATAGAGTTTTATTCAGCCATAAAGAATAACAAAATTATGTCATTTGCAGAAAAATGGATGGAACTGGAGAACATTATGCTGAGATCAGGCGGACTCAGAAAATCAAAGCCCTCATGTTTTCTCTCTTATGTGGAAGCTGGAAAGAAAAGAGACCTCATGAAAAGGAGGAGAGACCAGCAGAATAGTGAAAGGGTTAGGGGACGGAGGAGGGAAAAGTGAGGTTTGGGGAAGGTAACACCAAATAATGTTAGTGCATATATGAATTTATCACTATGAATCTCCTGATCACCTACAAGGAGAAAGTAGAGGGGTCCGGAAGAGCTGTGGGGAGGGAAACAGACCAAGTGGTGCGTGCCTGTATGAATGTATCCCTATGAATCTCACTATGATACATAATTACAATGCATCAGTAAAAATTAATTTAAAAAGATAGTAAGTATATAACATATCAAAACTTGTGAGATAAAATGAATGCTGCTTTTGGAGGAAAACTGGTGATTTTTAAATGACTTTAAAAAAGAAGCAAAGAAAATATGGAAAATGGTTCAGGTATCCCATAGAGTCTGAGCTGTTTTCCCCTAAAATTATTAGTATGTTGAAGCCCTACTATGTATGATGTGACTGTATTTGGAGAAGAGGCATTTATGGAGATAATTAAGGTTACATGAGGCCCTAAGGATGGGACTGTGACCCAAAATTATTAGTGTCATTTGTGACACTGGAGAGCTTGTGTTCCCGTCCCCTCCAGTCCCACCACCTGTGCCACAAGAGGACAGAGCAAAACAAGTGGCCACCTGCAAGCCAGAAAATACCCCTGACTAGACGCTGACCATGCTGGCACCCTAATCTCAGATGTCTGTCCTCCAGGACTCTGAGAAATAAGTTCTGGTCTAAACCACTTAGTGCATGGTATTTGTTATGGTAGCCTCAACAGACTAATACAGTATCCATTTTAAGAGTTTAGAAAAACATTATCAAATTAAATCCAAGGAGAGATGACCGAATATAATACGGAGTAGAGCAAAATTGACGAAACTAAAAATACATGTATAAAAGATTTCACTGAAAGACAAAGCAATGGTTTTTTGGACAAAAAAAAATGTAACTAGCAAAATTGATAAACCCTTAGCAAAATTCATTAAGAAAAAGGAAAGGAGACATAAAAAAAAACAATACTAGGAATGAAAAAGGACATCACTATAAACATTAAGATAAAAACTGGAAATTATTAACATTTTTAGTTCAACATATTAGAAAGCTTACATGAAGTGAACATATACTTGGAAGAACACTGAAATAGAACGAGCATAAATAGAAAACTGAATAGTCCTATATCAAAAAATAAAAGTTCATAATTTAAAACCTTCCTATAAAAACAACTGCAGGCTAAGATGGCTTGTCTTCATTGGTGAATTTTATCAGTCATTCAAGGAAGAATCATAATTTACATAAAGACTTCGAGAAAATGAAAAAATTTCAAGTATTACCCAACATTTTTAAGAAGTCTGCATAGCCTTCATATCAAAACATGGAAAGGAAATTACAAGATAGGAAAGTTACTGGTCAATTTCTCTCATGAACATACAAACAAAAGTCTTAAACATTAGCAAGTCAATTCCAAAAATGTGGGGTTGAGCCAGGCATGATGGCTCATGCTTGTAATCCTAGTACTTGGGAGGCTAAGATAGGAGGATTGCAGGTTCAAGGACAGCCTCAGCAAGTAGTGAGACTCATCAACCTAGCAAGACCCTGTTTCCAAATAAGAAGTAAATCAGGCTGGGATATAGCCTGGAGGTAGATGGCCCCTGGGTTCCACCCGCAGTACCACCACCACCAAAAAAAGAAAAAGAAAATTAAAAAAGTGAGGTTGGCCCAATATTAAAAAATCAATCGTGTAATTCACTCTCAATATAAGATAAAAGTCCAAAAGTCATATAACCATTTTCAATAGATAAAAAGTATTTGATTAAAAATTCAACAAACTCATTCAATTATACTTACATAGATACACATTTTAACTACTAGGACTAGAAACCAACTACCTTAATTTGATACAGGATATTTTTTTTAAAAAGCCAATAACAGAGAAAAAAATAAAAACCACCACCCTAGTGCAAAAACATACTTGATGGTGTATTGTTCTATCTCCCCTCTATAATGGGACTGGGAAAATCACTGGCCAATTGGTAGGCAGAAAGAATAATAACTAGAGGAAAGAAAAATAGACATTGAAATAGGAGTCAAATAAAGATGAATTTTGATAACACAACCTCGGAAAGTTATTTGTTATTAGAAAATCCATAGGACTTCATCATCATAGCTTGCTACTAAGAAACAAACTACAGAATACTTAGTGTATACTTAAATGTTCTTACAAAGGTTAATTCTAAGATGGCTATCAATGCAGAGAATTCAACTGTTTAAGGTAAATGTTGAAAGTACTTCTTTAAATACAGTTTTATCTTCTATAACACAGTAGAAGCCAATAACAATGTAGACAAAATAAGACTACTAGTTTACAATACTGTGGTTAAGATGAAGCTTGCCAGAAACTCATTTTGTACAATGAACATAAGGAAAGACTACTATATAGTTTTATTTTTTCTTTTAAATGTAGAAAAGCTTTCTTATGGGTTGCATATTTTTATTGGAATAAATGTGAATGATCCTACTCCTTTGGAGTAAAACTAGTGCTTCCTGGTTTCCACTCATATTTAGCTTCTGACTGGATTTGAAAAAAAAATGAAAACTTAAATAGGTGAAAGTTAAAAAAATAAAAAGGATAAAGCTTGAATATTCCCTTTTAGATCTCTGACAGTTTTTTACAAGTGTAGCCACAAAACCATCCTTAATATCAGCAACGCTGAAAAAGAACACTTTTAAAATATAAAAAGACTGCTGGAAACATCACAACCAACTTCACACTTACATCCTTTTGTGTTACTTCACCATGGCTTTTCCCACAAATCCATTTCAGCTTTCTAGAGCCCACCGGATCAGCCCAAGTGTAAAACACTGCTTTTCCAGGAGGGAGGGCATCTTCTATTTCACTAAGAGAACTGACATAAGTAGCAAAAGTATGCATTAAATTAAATGCAACTACATGAATATATAAAAATGAAAAATAATACTTCATTGATCCTTAGTTTATTAATTAAGAATTGTAGATATTCTGGCAAATTTTTTCTTTCTTTTTTTTTTTGCGGTACCAGGGATTGAACCCAGGAGCGTTCTACCTCCGCAGTACACCCCCGGCCCTATTTTTTATACTTTATTTTGAAACTGGGTCTCACAAAGTTGTGGAGGACCTCACTAAGTAGAGAGAGAGGGAGAGAGAGAGAGACAGGGAGAGAGCCAGAGCTGAGGCTGGCCACGAACCCGGATCCTCCGGTCTCCGCCTCCCAAAGTACTGGGATTACAAGCCTGCGCCACCACGCCCGGCCTTAAATTTTTTCTTTATATAATGAAAAAGCATTCTCTAAAAAATTAATGAGAATGAGAATATTTCAAGGGAAATGTTTGTCTTATATAAGAAATAAAAAATCTTCAAATCTTTGAAACTATTTTCTCAGTTTTTGTTTTAATTTAAATCACAGAAAAAAATATTCCAATTAATTTGTCTGATCCATATTAAATCTAAGACAATTTAATTGGTAACCCTTTCTTAAGGATTGGTCTTATTATTGCAAAAACAAGGCTAAATTATTTTTTTAATTATAAGACATGAGATACAAGTATAAAAATTCAATTGATTCATAAAGATTCTCTGAAAGAGAAAATTATAGGTCTTATCAAAGGATTAACAAATAATAGTTTTTCTGAGCCAAAGTAACTTACCCTGTTTAGATTAAAACACTTCATTGGGTATCAGGCAATATTAATGAATACAGAAAATAATCCTACCCCTATCTTTGTAAATGTTTAAATTAAGAAAATGAAGGGGGCCTTTGTAAACATCAATGAAAATCACTTTTCTTTTTCATTCTGCCTCTAAATGAGAAAGCTCAAATACAGAGACAGAGAGCCACGAAGCACAGTGAGTCTTGCCACACGACCAATATGCCAGTGACTCCATCTCAGACTTTCCAGCTTCCAGAGCTGCAAGGAATACATTTCTATTGTTTATAAAGCACCCAAACAGACTAAGACTCAATTTATTTTTATAATATGGATAGTAAAAAAAATAGGCTGTTTTCTTTCTCAACATCTTAAACAACCGAAAGAATAAGAGGCAAGGAATTTCCGGTACTTATTAAGCCTAGCCTTCTGGTTTTTACTCAATGTGTTTGGGTGTTTTTTTTTTTGGGGGGGGAGTAGTGCTGGGGATTGAACCCAGGAGAATTCTACCTCTGAGCTACACCCCCAACCCTATTTTTAATTCTCTATTTTGAAACAGGGTCTCTCCAAGTTGCGGAGGACCTCACTAAGTAGCTGAGGTTGGCCGCGAACCTGCGATCCTCCTGTCTCAGCCTCCCAAGTACTGGGATAACAAGGGTGCACCACCATGCCTGGCTCCATGTTTGATTTTAATTACTGAGTAGAAGTTGTACAGTTGCCAGTGGAAGGAAAATGTAAATGCAGTGATAAATAGGGACCCACAGGTGAAAACAAGCAAAGTACCCAGACAATAAATTCAAGACAGCCTGGGACCACTAAGTAAAGTAAGATAAAGTTGCATAAACTGTGTTGGTACAAGGAGGATATGACATCACAGCAAATACAAATAAGTGATGTTAAGAGTAGTCCTAAACCATAAAAATTAAATTATGGTATTTAAGGAAGCAGTTCTTTTTCCATACATCTCAGCAAGAAGAGGATATCTATTCTTTGATAAAAATTTGAAATTTTTACATTTATATTAGACAAAATTCAGAGACCCATAACAAACCTTGACACATTCCTCACCAGAGTCAACAAATGACCAAGTTTTGTCACATTTGCTTTAGCTCTTCATGGTTCTTTCTTTGACGCATTTAAAATAAATTATAGATATCAAGTTGGTAGTACTCCTACATACTTCAGTATGTACATAACCACAATGCCATTATCAGTGTTTATATTCTTCGCTATTGAGGCAATGCCTCACCACCTAGCTGCTAAATCGGGAGTTATTATATTTGTGATAATTTTCTTACCTCTGTTTGTACTGAATGAGTTCATTCCTGGTGTGATTTATTAATAGGAATGTAGCTGCTCCATCATGATAATCTGAAAATGTAATAACTATAGAATGCTCAGCCACATTAACTTCTGCTATAATACCTCCAAGCTAAAAGAAAGGAAAGCATTCTTTAATGGCATCATTTTCCCAAAGTGTATTAACTAAAAGAAATTAAATAATAAAGCTATTCTTAAGTTTATAACTTAATTTTGGAGTATGATTTAGAAAACAATTAAGAATTCTGTCATGCATTTCTAGGAAACCATGAATCTCTACTGCATGCAGATGAATAAAATTCCAGATCTGGTATCCCAGGCATTCTAATTCACTTTCTTTATAACAATTAAGTTATTGTATATTTCTTTTTCCTTTTGGTACCTTTTCCTGTTACAAAAAAAAAAATGTATGTTCATTCTTGGTGAAAGGGGAAAAATCACCAGGTAATTATTTGATACAAAGAAGTAAAATATAATACTAGTAAGTATATATTAGCTTTTCTAATGATAAATGCAAAAAATCACTTACTTTATTATCCAGACGCAGTAAAATGCAATTTTCTTGCTTGTTTAAATATATTCTTTTGGGAGGACCTTCACTCCCTTCAACTTGAACAAGAAGTTTACTGGAAGCATCCTGAGGCCAAAAAGGGATACACTAAAACATAAAAAATTATACATATTTATAAAAATAAAAAGATTTCATAAAAAATACTTATTTTAATAAACCCATCACAGTAGTATAATAAACTTTAAATTCTCTCTCAACAATGTTCTCCTTATTGGGTTGCTTAGCTAAATTTAGAGATGGGTTGTCACTTGTGGGGACTGAAAATGCAAGCAGCAATAGGTAGTTAGTTGAAGAGCTATGATTAAGTAGGGTTCACAGGAGGAAAGAGACATTATAATGCATTCTAGATCTTACAGAGAAAAGCTGAAAAGTCAGCAAGAAAGCGGAGCCAAGAACCAGAAGCAGATGATCAGTTTAAAGCAAGGGTACCTTCAGTTACTAAAAATTAAAATTAGGTTCAGGTATCATTTGGCAATTAAGTAGAAGTAAAAGTACACACATGATGAGTCAGGACATGTATTAAATTTAGGGTCCTAGTAAAGACTAAAGGAATACAAGACAGTAAAGACACCAGAAAGAAGACTGGGCAACAGGAGACGGAACAAAGAAAAGAGCTAAAAGAACAAGCATGGAGAACCAGCCTCCTCTGTAAAGTGTTAAGTCAACTCCACCTTGGGCCCTGACCAGACCGGTCACTCACACTTTCCCACAGACTCTTCATGTATAATACTGAATCATCATACATCACCCGGGGACAATTCTGTAGCAGAACTAAGTGTTGTTGAGCTGAGTGTCTTAGCTTGTTAAAAGCAGTTTTATTCACCCGTAAAAGAAAATTAAAGGAACTAGATATAGCATAAGGTTAAGGATGTCAAAGGCTCAGAATGCTCTGACTCAAGTCTTCCTGCATCCTAGCAGGAACTTACCTGAGAGAGTCAAAGTAGCAGCAATACTAATCCAAGAATATTTGCCACAGGAACTGAGATGTCTAAAAAATGCTGTCTCATGTCCTCCAAGCTACACATTTTATTAATTAATTCTGGTATTATTAATATTATTACTTATTGTTTCTCCCTGTACCACCCACTGAGATGTAAACTATGTGAGGACAGGAACCTGTGACTTCTAACAGATGGACTGCAAAGCACAAAATGTACATATCTATACAACTAAAGACCTGTTGAAAGAATGAACAGACTTGAAAAAAGTGGAACTTCTGAAAATGAAATACAATTATTCAAAGAAAAAACTCAGATGAAGTTTTAAATAGCAGTTTAGACACAGTTAAAAACAGAAAAAAAAGAAAGCGAGAGCAAGATCGAGAGAATCAAAAGACATACATGTACAACTTATCCAGAATGTAGCATATACAGTTAAACAGAAAAAAAGAGATACTAGGATACGAATATCTAACAAGTCTACATAAAGACGCAGAAGGAGAAAATGGAAGAATGATGGAGAGGCATATTTAGGTTGATATTCTATCAACCTAAATCAATCATTCAGAAAACTCTTATGCAGAGATCTAAGTTAATGACGGCATAGTATCAAAATTTCACTTACAAGTTATTTCTTTAAAAAACTTAGAGGAAAGTTTGGCCCAACCTATGCTATAAAGGCATTTTTAACAGCATCATGAAGAAAACAAATCATTTCCTCCTCTTTGATGTATTCATACCTTAATCTTGTGTTGCTGTATTTAACCAAACTGGCTAGTAATTACTAAGTGTCTACCTTCTTGATCAAGCTATGTATTCCCAGAGAGAAAGGTACAGTCTTCAATAGTTAAGTATCTAAAGCCTAGCACAAATGTTCAATAAAGATTCATGGAATTGAAACAATGTTGGGGTGGGGTGGGGTAAAATTTCAGGTATCTAATTGGAAGGAGAAAAGAGAATCCAAAGAGATACAGTATTAAACTCATCTACTCACCTGCTCCAACTCAAGAGAAAGCCATTTATCATTTCCCTCTTCAGCCACTGATATACGATATTTGCTTTTGTTTTTAATCATATAAAAAGGGGTAAATGTCACAATTCTGGTAATGTTAAAACTGCTGAGGTCTATTGTGACACCAACCTAAGGAAAAAAATTAACAGTTCAAAAACTGTTATATTATCATAGTGTCTTTACAAAATTTAATTAAATAATCAACAGACACATTTTAAATCAAAGTTTCTTAAACACAGAATGAACTCACTTGATACTCCATTTTTAGTCCTTTACATTTAACTGCTCCATGACTACCAACAGTATCAATTGAAAACTGATCGGACAATCCACTATCAGTTATCATAAGCTGAACCTAGGGAAAAAATAATTGAAAATTACAATTTAGGTACCTTTAAAATGCTTATTTAAATTGATAAATTTTTTACTTTTTAGTAAAAATGAAATATTGTTAATGCACTAAAATTTTCTCAATAGTAAATGCTATTCTTTTTAACCTCTAACAAATGTTATTTTCTCCTACGTTTCATAGTATTTTATTCTTCAGAATGCTAAAAACTAAATAGGAGTGATAGTCAAAAAAGAGCAAAAGTTAGAAAACAAAGTTACATACCTTATTGTTATTAAAAAAGTGATTTGGCTGAAAAGAAAAGAGAACTGGCTTTTTGTAATTAGGTGGATGCTTTCGATGAATTCCATCTGCTTTGTACTGTAACATTCGACCAGTCTTATTGACCATCCAATACGGACTATGAAAAGCCACAATTGTCTGACCAGTACTATAAGTCACATGGATAGCAATATCTAAATCAGTCTTTTCCATTTCTGCAACACAGGTAAAATTGATGAAACTAATATCTTCTTGATTTGATTTTATATAATATTCACTTTTCCAATCATGATTAAGATAGTCAAGTAATTTTAAATGTAGCCTGGCTTTATCCATCTGTACAGTGCAAATCTGGTCTGAATGTCCTTCATTTAGAGTAAGAACTGTATTTTCAATTCCCTGTAATAAAAAATACAATAAAATTAAAAATTTATCCAAATAATATGCCCCAAAGTTCCACTTAACTATTCTAAATGCTACACAAAATGCTTCTGAAATGCCTGTCAGAACATGTTTGAAGACTTACATTCAAATTTTCACCCTACCAAATGTGGGAACTTCTATAAAATATTTAACCTAGATTTGAGTATTTATAAAATGGTCTAAATAACTTACTTCACAGGACCATCATAAAGATTAAATAATATAAGGTGAAACTTCACTAAAAATTATAACAAAACATAATTAGTAAAACAAAAAATCTTATTATGTTCCAGTGATTATCGTTTTCAAAACTAAAAAATAATGCAAAATGTAGGAGAAAGCTGATGGTAATCCAAAATAATCAATCCCTACTGCCTCCCAATTGTGCCGCATTATGTTGTGTTTTGTTTTGACTGCAGTACTGGGGATTGAACCCAGGTGCATTCTGTCACTGAGCTAAATCCATTTTTACATTTTATTTAGACACAGGTCTCCCTAATTTGCCCAGGCAGGCCTCCAACTTGAAATCTAGCTGCCCTGGCCTCTTGAGCAGATAGGATTAAAGGCACGTGTGCCACCAAGCCCAGCTTCATTCTCCAATTTTTAATAATCCTTTCACCCATTCCTAACCATTGTTTATATTACACCTCATATCTCTCTCAAAATTCTTCATTTCTCTCAATCCACACTTTCATTACCTTGGTTCCTAGCTCTATGATTTCTTAGTTTAAAACTCCTCGCCACACTACCCCCCTCAGATCCCTTTCTCCATGCTGTAACTATATTATCTTTATATAAATTGACCATATGCACTGGAAACTAGCAGACAGAATGTGGTCCATAAAAACATCAAATTAAAAATTCTATAAGACTGGAAATGTAATGGCACATCTATACTATCTCACCAGTTTTCACAGTCTTTCCTGATTCCTTCCTATTGTAATAATATAAAAATCTCTTCATCTTAAGATTTTAAATTAATACACACAAAAATGTCAGCATTTTGAGACAGGGTCTTGATAAATTGCTCATGATGGTCTCAAACTCCCATTCTTTCTGCTTCAGCTCCCAACTCCCTGTTGTTAATGGGTATGTGCCATGGCACCCAGCCATTTTCTAAATTTTTAAGAGGACTATGTACTACTTTTGTAAGTTTTTTTTGTGTGTGTGTGCAGGACTGGGGATGGAACCCAGGGGCATTCTACCTCTGAGCTACACAGGTTGCCCCAGTCCTATTTTTTTATTCTTTATTTTGAAACAGGGTCTCACTAGTTGCGGAGGGCCTCACTTAAGTAGCTGAGGCTGGCTGTGAACCTGTGATCCTCTTGTCTCAGCCTCCCAAGTACTGGGATTACAAGCGTGCACTAGCACTCCTGGATTGTAAGTTATTTTTTAAATGGCATACCACATTTATGTATGTAATTTATATTCAGCTTAGTAGTCAGGTTTCTAAGGTAAATTAGTGGAAAATGTTTTAAGTCATCTTTTACACACGGTTAAAACATTTCCATTTGAAGACTATCTCTACTAGCTATTCATTACTAGTATATAACCGTTATTGGAACTTCAGTACATTTTTAACTGTTCATAATTTTATTTTATTTATTTTTATTTATTATTTATTTATTTATTTATTTATTTATTTATTTATTTATTTGAAGTACTGGGGATTGAACCCAGGGGCATTCTACCTCCGAGCTACACCCCAGCCCTATTTTTTTATTCTTTATTTGAAACTGGGTCTCACTAAATTGCGGAGGGCCTCACTAAGTAGCTGAGGCTGGCCATGAACCCGGATCCTCTGGTCTCAGCCTCCCAAGTACTGGGATTACAAGCATGCACCACCACACCTGGCTGTTCATAATTTTAAATAACTCAAGCTACAAAACCAAAGATAGGAAGACATTTTTAAAAATTCCAGAATACCTCTATATAATAAGCAATTTTGTAAGGAAGAAGATTTCGCAGTAGGATGGCTGGCCACAAATGCATTATGTATGGTAAGTCCCAACCATCTTCTGAATACACAGACAGAGATGTCAAATTATCTTTTTCTGGGACAATATTAATAAGAAATGATTTCTTAGCAGGATTTATAGATCTGCATTTTTTCTTTAGAAGACCACCATCATTTTTTATAATTTCTTCAAAGTCAATTGCTTCACATTTTTGATAGTCCTTGTCTTCTGGCTTCAGAAAAAGGAATGATCTGAAAAAATCAATTAAATATTACATTTAAAAACGCTTTAAAATAAAACAAATTATATGATTATAGCTTTAAATAATGAAATTATTTCTTTCCATTATACTGTAATAATTTTTATATTTTTATATACTTTTTAAAGCTAGAAAGAGTATTACCTATCATTTTAACTTTCTGGAAACTCATCAGGTTATTTGGTTTTTAAGAAGAGAATATTTTTATTACAAACTTACTATTTTAAAAGTTCATTTATAAGGCAACTCTTTACAGAAAACACACAATTATATCAATCATAAATGCAAAGCAAACCATATATAACCACCTGTAACTTGTACATTTAACTGAAGGAAGTTGGTTTTACTGGATGTGTCCTCCTAATAAGAACTAAATGTCACAACTATGAGTTCATGAAATAAGAAAAAATTTTTATGGAAAAAAATAATTACCAGCCTTACAAAGTTAATGAAATGAGAGTTCTCAATAGATATTTATATTTAAAGTTGAGTTTTGACATAAAAATACACTTATGACACCTTCATTATGACCAGGGTAATGAACATATTTCTTACTCAAAAAACCTTCATCTTTTCATACTTCCCCATTCCTAGGCATCCAACTTGTCTGTTCTCCATAGTTTCCAGTAACTACAACACTTTCTGTAACTCTCTACAACCCATTTTTTTTCTAACTTCTATACTAGATAATATGTTAATCTCAATGGCAACCGCCACATCCAATTCATTTTGGTATCCCACCCACAACAAAACACTTGATAAATATTTGTTAAATTAACTGAATTTAAGAATCAGTATAAGCCGGGCATGGTGACACACTCTTGTAATCCCAGTACTTGGGAGGCTGAGACAGGATCACAGGTTCGCAGCCAGCTTCAGCTACTTAGTGAGGCCCTGTTTCAAAATAAAGAATAAAATATAGAGCTGGGGATGTAGGTTGGAGGTAGAATGCCCCTGGGTTCCATCCCCAGTACCGCAAAAAAAAAAAAGAGAGAAAAAATTTCAAAAGGAATTTCAAAAGAATTCTATTATAAAACCTTTGAAAAGTGAAAGTCACAGCATAATATTTAAATCTAGAAACCACCAATCGTGCTCTATTAGACACTTTCAAAACACATGAACTTATATGACTATGATCATGATGGCTATATTGCAAGCATGTAATAATTGCTTTTATTAGCAAAAACAATTTAATATTCTTTTGGAAAAGAACCAACTGAGTGTCTTATAATCTAAATAAATTAGATATTTAACAGGGTAGATTTGATCAAAGTTTCATAATTTAAAGACAAATATTCATATATAATCTGAAACTAAAAATATATTCTATGTATGAGCTTTAGAGTAAACAAAAAGATAAAAAAAATTACCGGTAAGATGCTAATGGTATATTGAATTCATTTTCAGGTAAAGCAATTCCCAATAAAGTATCTCCTTCATAAACAGAGATTGGAACTGAAAAATGATTCCTAATCTGGAAAAGAAAAACAAATCATATTTAATATTAGTCTAAGAATCTAAATACTTTTTAACAAAAATGTCCATTTAAATACCCTAAAACAAAATAAGTAGCAGGCAACATTCATCTTATTCACATAAAGCAGAAGAAACATACAATTATTTATC
This sequence comes from Glis glis, assembly GCA_004027185.1. Taxonomy (NCBI): domain Eukaryota; kingdom Metazoa; phylum Chordata; class Mammalia; order Rodentia; family Gliridae; genus Glis; species Glis glis. The sequence goes on from PVJS01009571.1 coordinate 25,594, forward strand.
CTAAAAAACACATGGAAAGTTTCAAGAGCTTTACAGAAAAGGAATTTAAAAATAAAGCTTTAAACATTTTACAGGGCAATAAGACAATATCTTCTTGATCTTGGGATAGGGATTAATTTATTTAGAGACATGTTTTAGCTGGACATGGTGGCACACGACTGTAATACCAGTACGTGGGAGGCCAAGACAAAACTATCACAGATTCAAGACCAATCTCAGCAACTTAGTGAAACCCTGTTTCAAAATAAAAAATAAAAAGAGCTAGAGGTATAGCTTCGAGGTAAAATGACCATGGGCCGGTCATGGTGGCGCACGCTTGTAATCCCAGTACTTTGGGAGGCGGA
>PVJS01009571.1:34815-50357 GCA_004027185.1 Glis glis
TGGTGGCACACGCTTGTAATCCCAGTACTTGGGAGGCTAAGACAGGAGGATCCAGGTTCTCAGCTAGCCTCAGCTATTTAGTGAGGCCCTCCGCAACTTAGTGAGACCCTATTTCAAAATAAAGAATAAAAAATAGGGCTGGGGGTGTAGCTCGGAGGTAGAATGTCCCTGGGTTCAATCCTCAGTACCACAAAAAAAAAAAAAATTTAAACTTTCTTCCAAAAGTTTTAAGCCAACATCATACTTACAATAAGTTCAATTTAAATACCTAAATAAGATTACCACCATAATCTATGTGCAGCATTATTTGTCATAAAAACTAGAAAAAATACTACAGATGCTTACTTCCAGCTCAAGCTGACAGTGGAGATTTATGAGGCTGCTCCAGTTTTTGCATTCCCCTGAGAAAGAGGACTTTGCCAAGAGCATGGGCACTGTTCTATGACCAACGCCAGCCTCGAGAACTATAAAAATCGAATCGATGTGCATTTTCATTCTCTCTCCTGTGGGTACCAGTTCAGCTGTGGGAGCTGTTTTTTCAGTTTCATTTGCTTCTTCAAGAAACCACATTTTTAAACTCTTTGTATCCTTCTTTTCCCATAAATGTGCTGTACTAGAAATAGTTTCTTCTGGAGTGGCTTCATTAGTTGAATAAAGTGCTGCAGTTATAGTAATCATGGTATTTATGATAACCGGTGAAACCTAAGAGAAAAAATCTTATTTCAATATACAGTAAATATATTTGCTGAATAATCACAGTGAACATTACTGCCACGAAACAAGACATATAATTTGTTGCCTAAATTTAAAAATTACCATTACTAATATTTACATGAAATATTTACATGAATCTTATAAGTAAACTGAACAAGTATAACTTCAACTATCTAATTATAGGGATATTAGATATTAACTATAAAAGCAGTCAAATGTCAACAATAAAATACAGAATAACATTCATTATAAGATATATACTAAGTAATATTTGGTAAACAATGTTTCATAAAAATATTTTCAAAACAAATTGATCATATGCTTATTTAATGATTAAAAGACTTGCTATAATAATTGTTTCTGGGTTTTACTAATTTTTTAAAGTATACTAAAAATTTGAATCATTATATTTTAACTTACCTTTAGTGTAAGGGATTTTACTGACATATCAATCACTTGTGGATCTGTACCAATCTGAGTAGCCTGATAAAACAAGTCACAGGGTTGCAAAACCTGTGGCAGAAAAATCAATACCACTATATTAATGTACAAGTATTAAAACACCACTTAAAGATTTTCCTAGTAATAGCTATGTTAAATAGACAAGTTAGTAACAATTACTGTATAAAAACAAATGATTCAAAACTCAGTATCTTCTTTATTCACTTTATAATAAATACAAAGTATTAACAGTTATTAGCAATAATATCAACATAATAGTAAAAAGAAACACCCCCCCATTCTGGCAATTATTTGAGGAAGAATTGGGGTCTAGAAATCTCATACTCAACATCTATAAAATGGAGATAATAATTCTTATCTCCAGGAATGATAATCAAAACATTTAACAACTGATTGGGTATAGAAAAATCAGAACAAGCACTCTTTTGACCAAAGTAGGTCAGTCAATACATATACTACTGAGGATAAACGGAACAGTAGCCATTTTTTTATCTCATTAGATTATTGGCACACATTAATGACACCATAAGTTTCAGCTGTACATGACAGCCATCCTGTAAAATAGCTCCCAATAATTTGTACAATGTATCAGTGTTGGTATATGTGACCAATGAAATAAGAAGTGGTGATAATTCACTCTGAGGTTATGTCCTCCAAGTCACCACAGCTCCATCGTTGGTGCTATCTTTCTTCTCTTTGGCCCCCTCCAGTGGCGGAAGCTGTATTACAAGCAGTCCTTTGGAGAGGCCAATGTGGTGAGAGAGAAGCTTCCTGCCCAAATCAATCTTCAGAAGACTGAGGAGACTTAAGCTCGAAACAGAAGCTTCAGCAAGAGAAAAACTGTGCCTCCTATTCTTTTTTTTTTTTTTTGGCAATTTTTAAAAAACAAACATGGAAATCCATAAAAACAACAGATTATAGATGTCTCTCTCTCTCCCCCAAATCCATTGTTAAAATAGCCTTTACTAAGTTGGAATGAAGGATAGGCAGAATACAGATATATGTAAATAAAACACCAGTTTTCCAATAAATAAAACTACCAATAAATAATTGCTTTGGTTGTTGTTACTTACACATGGAACTATGCAGGTGCAAAGTCAGTGTTTAAGGAATTAAGAATTGCCAAAGAAATCAGTATCTGGCATACAAAGGCCCATTGTTATCCAATTGCTATAGCAATTTCTGAGTAACCAACTCAGCAAGACATTGTAAAAACAGAGCAGTTCCAAAAAGGACAATAGCCACTTCTGACGTGTCCACAGAGGATAATGGTAAAGAATCTCTCGGAGCAGAAAGACATGGCCCACGAAAAAGAAATGGGAAACACTTGGTAGTCACAAATTCCTACCAGCTGTCATTTTCTGCTGACTAAAACTGTGACAACTTTGAGCTCTGCTGGTAGAGTAAGTGCCTTGGATAGCTTATTTGTGACTACCAAGTGTTTCCCATTCTTTTTCTGAATAGATAAGAAAATTGCAATTATCTCTTCCTTACACTACATTTTTTAGTAATTGTGAGTATGATGTTGGAGTCTGTGTTTATGTGTGTATGTTATATTGAAAAGCAGTATCTTAGTGTCTATTATTTCACAGATTGCCAGATCAATAGAAGCCACATGCAGACCTAACAGAAATAAAAGTCCTGAACTTTGAGCTGAGATTATATTCCTTGAGGCAGAGGTGCATATATTCTATGGGTGAAAAGAAAGATAAATATTGATTATTTGTGTGGATAAAGGAAGAAACGTTTGCATGGACTATATGAATGACCTTTAGTTGTCACCTAGTATCTGTTCTACTCTTCTACAGTAACAGAAATTTCTTCTGAGTATAAGGTAGCTCAGAAAAGAGACCACATCCTCCAACCTCTATTGCAGGTAAGTGTGGTCATACAGCTGTATTCAAGCTAAAAGTCTGCGAACAGAAGAAATATATGTAAAAATTCTATGTCATAAGGTAAAACAATTAGTATGCCCTCATTTTCTATTTCCTCTCTTTTCTTTTTTTGGGGGAGGGGGCTGGGGATCAAACCCAGGGCTTGTAAGCAAGTGTTCTAACATACGAGCTATACCTCCAGCCCTTATTTCCTCTCTGGTCTTAGTGATGACCCATAAGCCTTGCAAATTAAGACAGTAGTCTATTTTATACTTAACCAATACGTATGTATTTACTTAGACTACAATCACAGCTTATATTTCTATTGGTAATTGAATATTTATGCTTCTATTGCTCATTTGGAAGCTTAAACATTTTCCTGAGAATTTTTAAAGATTATAGGGGTCTTTGCAGATGAATTTTTAGAATTATAGTTTTAAAGAGGAAGAGGCCAAGTATATGCTAGAAAATAAAATTCAAATATGAAGTATATCGAAGCAAATGGCTGAAGACTGGATGTAAGTTACATGGAGACAAATAAAAATACATTATCTGAGAAAAACATCCCAATGGGAGAAATAATTCAAAATAATAAAACTGAAACAACACAGCAAACAAATGTTAGAAAGTTTTAAAGGTTAAAAAGAAGTTTGAAATTGAAATATTTAGAAAGTCAGAGTAAGATCTTGGTTGATGTGGCAAGATAAAACCAACTTCTCAGTAACTTAAGAAGAAGAATACTCCCAACCAACACAAACAACTATGAAGAGCATCTGGAAAAATAAAAATTGAGTTTCTAAATTAGGCTCTCCAAGCAGAAAAAATAGGTATTATACAGAGCAAAGTTGGGACGAATGTAGGTAATTTTCATTTCCTAAAATGATATAAACACTACATAAAAATTTTATAATTAAGCAGGTAACTAAAGAGTAAACTCACAGTAGTGATTTTGCCTTTTCTCTTGACTGGAAGAAACGGGCATGCTCTCACTTGGAGGTCTTTAATGGCAGCGGTTATTGTACTGTTTTCAAGGTCACCCTTACAGCAAATTTCACACTGGGTTGTAATGACTAAGGCTGGAGCATCATTTCTTGTCATGTCGGCCACAAACACAATTTCAGGATTTTTAATATGGATGTTCATTTCCCATTTCTCTGATTCTTGTATAGGTGCTAAAATAGAAATATAAAATTAAATTTTAATATTATAAATACTTGATACATAATTACTTAAGAGTAATTTATTATTTATGAGAAAATGTTACTTCATTCTAAGTAAAAAGTAAAACGAAAGACTCCTAGATCCCAAAGGAATATCATAAAAACTTTCTCTTTTTTTTTTTTTTTTTTGGTGTGTATGGTACCAGGGACAGAACACAGGTTCTCAAGCACACTAAGCACCTGCTGTACCATAAGCTTCAACTCTCTAAATTAAGATCTGAAGAAGCTATAGACATGAGAACATTAAAAAACATGGGACAAAAATCTCCACTATTTCATGGCAAAGCTGGAACCTAATCTAGTTTCCAATCTCAACTTGACATTCTACTACATCACAATGAATGAAAGATGTAAAATGTAATATAAAAACAATATCAAAGTTCAGTATAAATGTAACAAAAATAAGTGAATGATTTAAATTAGAATACTATCTTTAATTATGAAAAGGAGTGGCTGGTTCATTATTCCTCCTGCTTATTTCCTTCTTGCAAAAAATTCAAATTGCTGCCTGAAGAGAAATACAATTACTTAATTCTAATGTATATCTCATAACAGTTGAACCCAATATATATTTTGCACCTCCAAGAAATGCAAACTGCACATTTTCCCAGAAAACATTGTTTTCCTCCTACTCTGAGAAATACAGATTTCAATTTATTAATATATTTATTCTAATCAAGGTAAGTACTATTGTAGCATTTCAATTTTAGCTAGTAACTAACCTTCTTCCTTAGAAGTCCATGTTTGAACGCTGGTTTCTACAGTAGTGCCCGTGGCGTAGGACTCCAGAAAAACATTTGCAACAGTCAGCAGGAATTCCACACTTGCACAAATATACATTTCTTGAAAGACTGCATCAGTCACAGAACCATCTCTGACTTTTCTATACTTTACATCCATCATGTCCTTTTTATCAAACCCAACAGTCAATCCTATCATTCTGAAAAACACGATTAACAATTTCTATGTATGAGTAACTTACAAATAACCAAATATACCAATTAAAACATTAAGGCCTCTTATCCCTTTCACTGACAGCAAATAAGCATTCTAATGTTATTCTTGTCTCTTAGGAAGATCCACAAAATGCTCAAATAATGGACTACAAACTTCTAGAGCACAATTGTTCTATGAATTAGAAAATTTAGGTTTAAGAAAATTATCCAAGTTTGAATGTTAGCACATTTTCTTCTCAATGTTTCATGCATTTTCTAATTTAACTTCACTATCTATATTTTTGCAACTAATCCATCAACTATTCAGTAAGGACATATAACATTTCAAAAGTTAAATGAGTACCATAACTTGAGTGAACTGAAGCTTTGAAAATCCAAAGATGTACCCAGAAAGTAAAATGCAATTTTGGAGATAAGTTCTATAAAATATACCATTTCTCAAGTGAAAATTTACAACACTATTATAATACATACCTAGGAGTTGCTTTCTGGACATGAGGTCTCTTATCATCTAAAATACAGTTTTTTAATGAGAAAGAAGAAAATGTTGAGTCATCTGTATGCATTTTTAATGTACTTATAATATTCTCCAATTTAAATTCAGCAAGTTTCAGGGAAGGATCACGAACATCTGTAAAAGCCTATGGAAAAGAAAATTCAAAGAAAAATCCAAAAAATACACAAAAACATAAGTTTAAAGTATATGATATCTACTACTACTACAAAATATTACATCTGCTTATATAAAATATCAAAATTCTCTTTTTTGGGGAGGTACTGGGACTAATCCCAGGGCCTTGTGCATGCTAAGCATGTACTCTACCTCTAAGCTACAACAACCCAGATCCAAAATCTTCTATTTTCAAAGGGCTCTCTAATGAAAGGCCAAAAAAAAAATACTTTACAATTTGTTTTTCACATTATTAGCTATATGAAAGATATCTCATTTAAAAATTGAAATGATTATAAAGTGAAAAGATCAACCATTTTTCCTCAGAGAAACAGACACTATAAATACACATGAAAACATTAACAACTGTTACTTAACAAACATTCATCCATATAATTTTTCACAAACAAAACATTTTTTTCTTCTACTTCAACTTACCTGTTCAGGACCTGGACTATATAGTACCATGGTGAGATAATCAGTTCTGAAACTCATATTTAGTGTCGTCTTAACTTGAGAAGCATGTGAATGTACTTCTACAACAGCAGAGGTCACCACAGTTGTTCCTTAAAAAATTAAAGTTATTGAATAAGAGAAAAGAACATGAAACGTAGTTCATTGAAACAATCCTGAAACAGATTTAACAGAATTATTAATCAAAGTGATATTCAAAAAATTTAGGAAATTCAGATGTGGCACTCCTGGCTTAGGATTCCTTCCATAATAACTTGGGAATACTAAACATTCAGTGCTTCTGTTTCCTCTTGGAACTTGCATTTCCACTTTTGTAAAATGGGAATAATAAAACTGTGTTTGTTTTGGAGATTAAGTAAAACAGCACATATTAAATACATACTAAATAAATAAAGTACCTAATACATGGTTTAGTATTCAAATTTAAATATCATTCTTCACAGAACTAGAAAAAACAGTCCTAAAATTCATATGGAAAGACAAAAGACCCAGAATAGCCAAAGCAATTCTCAGCAATAAGAACCATGCTGAAGGCATTAGAATACCTGATTTCAAATTATAGTAATATAAACAGCATGGTATTGGCACAGAGACAGACACATAGACCAATGGACTAGAAGATGCAGAAACGAATCCTCACAGCCAGTTGATTTTTGATAAAAGCATACAATGGAGAAAAGACAGCCTTTTTAATAAACAGTGCTGGGAAAACTGGTTATGCATACATAGAAGAATGGATTTAGACCCTAATCTCTCACCCTGCACAAGAGTCAACTCAAGATGAATAAAAGACCTAGAACTCAGACCAGAGACTTTGCAATTACTAGAAGAGGGCATAGGACCAACTCTCCAACATACAGAGACTCACAGAAGATACAGAAACAAAAGTGCCAAACCCATAAGCTGGAAAAGCAACAGCCTTTTCAACAAATGGTGGTGGGAAAATAGGTTATCCATATGTAGAATGGAATTAGATCCCAACTTCTCATGCTGCATAAAAGTCAACTCAAAATGGGTAAAAGACCTAGAAATTAGACCAGAGACATTGTAATTACTAACAGGGCATAGGACCAACACTCCAACATATAGGCACTGGTGGAGACTTCCTCAGTAAGACCCCCAAAGCTCAGGAAATAAAAGACAAAAATCAATAAAAGAGATAGCATCACATTTAAAAAGTTTCTGTGCAACAAAGGAAACATCAAGGATCTAAAGAGGGCCTATAGAATGGGAGAAAATTTTCACCAACTACTCCTCTGATAGAGGATTAATATCTATAATATACAAAGAACTTAAAAAATTTAACACTAATGAGATAAATAATCAAAAAATGGGCAATGGATCTGAACAGATACTTCTCAAAAAAAAAAGAAAGAAAGAAATGCAAGCCAAGTGTGGTGGTGTATGCCTGTAATCCTATTTCTTGGGAGGCTGAGACAGGAGAATCACAGGTTCCCAGCCAGCTTCAACAACTTAGTGAGGCCCTCCACAACTTAGTGAGACCCTGTTTCAAAAAAAAAAAAAAAATGTGGCTGGGGTGTAGTTCAGAGCAGAATGTCCCTGGGTTCAATTCCCAGTACCAAAAAAAAAAAAAAGGAATACAAATGGCTAATAAATAAATGGAAAAATACTCAACATCATTAGCAATCAGGGAAATGCAAATCATAACTACACTGAGATTCCATCTAACTCCAGTTAGAATGGTAATCATCAAGATACAAACAATAATAAATGCTGGCGATGATGTGGGGAAATAGGAACCCTCATACACTGTTGATGGGATTGCAAATTAGTACAGCTACTACGGAAATCAGTTTGAAGGTTTCTCAGAAGACTGGGTATGGAACCACCATATAACCCAGCAACCCAGCTATACCACTCCTAGGCTTCTTTCAAAGAAACTGACGTCAGAATGTTACAGTGATACATGCATATCCATGTTTATAGCAACACAATTTACAATAGTCAAACTATGGAACCAACCTAGGTATCCATCAACAGATGAATGGGTTATGAAACTTGTATATACATAGGAATTTTATTCAATCATAAAGAAGAAAATCATGCCATTTGCAGGAAAATGCATGGAACTAGAGAATATTATGCTACATGAGATCAGTCAGTCTCAGAAAATGAAGGGTCATATGTTTTCTCTCATTTGTGGAAGCTAGAGAGAAACCAGGAAACAAAAGAAACTTCAGATAAATGAGGAGAGAGACCAATAGAATAGTGGAAGGAGACCTGGGGAGGGAGGGAGGCAGGAGAAAGGGGAGACTTGATGAAGGAAACAGTTAAAACAATCCTATGTACATTTGTGAAGCTATCAACACCAATTTCAATATTATGAATGAGGAGAGAGAGGGAACAGGGTGGAATCAGAGGGAAAATCACCAGGTGCCATGTGCATGTTTCCATCACACTAAACCTCAATATGATGCATGGTTACAATGCGCCAATAAAGATATATTTTAAAAAAACACTAGGTTTGTATTGGAAAGTAAATAAAACAGCAAGTGTTAAATGCATACTAAATAAAACATAATGCAAATAAACAAAGTACCTAAATACACAGTTTAGTATTCAAATTTTACTTTAAAAACCTACAATCAAAGCTGGGAATGATGGCCAATACTTGGGAGGCTGAGATAGGTTCACCGCCAGCCTCAGCAACTTAGTGAGGCCCTTGGCAACTTTGTAAGACCTTATTTCAAAATAAATAATAAAATATCACTTGGGGTGTAGCTCAGGGGTAGAATGCCCCTGAGTTCAATCCCCAGGATCGATCCATCGATCTCTCTCTCTCTCTCTCTCTCTCTCTCTCTCTCTCACACACACACACACACACACACACACACACACACACTAAGATCAAAAAAGATATTTTTAATGCCATTTTAAAAATTGTTCTGCTAATCAAGACTCAAAATTCTTTGTTTTCTGTATGTAAATTTCCAAAGTATTACATACACATGATATATATTAAATGGGCCTTTAATGAAAACACAGCAATTTCTAATTCTTACTCTACCCAACTCAAGAGATGAGTACCAGGCAGTTTATTTCGAATTGAGATAAAATATACATACAATTTTTTCACTGTGTATATAGATCTTATCTGAACTTAATGAGATGTGATAATTGTATGCATCCACGTAACCAAAACTCCAATTAAGATATGGAACATTTAAATCCCTCCAGAAATTTCTCTGTCCTTTTCCCTCTAATCCCCAATGTCCCTATTATTATAATTCCAATCACCATAGTTTTGTCTGTTCTTAACTTCCATATGACTAGAGTAATGCAGATTGTGTGAGGCTTTGCCAACTCTTTCAGTCAGCACAGGGATATCTGAGAATTATTTTGTTTTCACATTTTGGATGATGGTTTGGCCATCTACAGAATCTTAGCAGCAAAATCACTTTTCTTAGAATTTTGAAATATTTCTTTACTGTTTTCTATCATCTAGCCATCCCTTCTCATCCAGTTTTATTGATAAAGCAAAACACACACACACACACACACACACACACACACACACACACACACACACACACCATATAGCCATTTTTCCCCAAAGCCCCTAATAGACAGCCTGTTTCTTTTCTCCTAAAAATTTAAGTCTTACCTTTTCAGTCCTGACATTTCATGAAAATCTGTTTTCATGGAGAGTCTTAGTTAACTCAATCTGCTGAAAACTCAGTAGATTCTTTATATTTAAGAGTTGGCTTTAATCTGAAGGGTTTAACTTTATTACTTCTTTAAAAGCTTTTTCTCCACAGGTGTGGTGGCACACGCCTATAACCCCAGTACTTGGGAGGCTGAGACAGGAAGATCGCAGGTTTGAGGCCAGCCTTAGCAACTTAGTGAGACTCTCAGCAACCTGGGGAGAACTTGTTTCAAAATAAAAAGGGCTGGGGGTGTAGCTCGGAGGTAGAATGCCCTGGGTTCAATCCCCAGTAAAAAGAACACACACACACACAAAAACAGGCTTTATCTCTTCCACTTTCTCAGTTATTTCTCCTACAGTAGCTGTTATTTGTTGGGCATTCTGAACTGAAGTATCCTCAAGTTTTATCTCATTTTCCATCCCTATGTTTTTGGATTTTTTCCCCTCTACATCATGCAATATTACTTCAATCATATGTTCCAACTCAATCCTTACATTAAGACCTTATGGTTAGTGTTTCTGTTTCAAAACTTCAGCAACCATATTTTTGGTTTTCAAGAACTCTTTTCTATCTTTAGGGAACTGCTGGTGCTGACGGGATCCATTTCTTACATGATCTTCTCCTCTTAGCAAAATCCTCTTAGAATATCAGAATTTAGTTTTGTTGATTTGCTTGCCTGTTTTTCTGTTCAGGCAATTATTTGTTTCATTCAGAAAATACAAGTGTATATATCTTCATTTCTTTCATGCTTGTGTCATGATTTTCTTCATATCTTACCATTTTTATTTAACTATAATGGACTGCATTGATTAATTTAGTACGTAATAATGGGGTAGGGTTGTCTTTGTGTTAGGATTCTCCTGGGTGGTAAAGTTGTATAATATCTCAGAGCTTTGCAAAGGTAGGTATTGTGGATTGGTAGGCTTCACCTTTAGATAGGTAAGTTTGGGGATCCCCTAAATACCAGAATGAGGATAACTTTATTCTTGAGCAGCAAAATCATCATGGTGGTCCTAACTCATCCAATTCTCCATGTGCTGCTGCTGAATTCAGAACCCAGTCAAATCCACTTAACACTTTGGACCCAACACTGGGGAAAGCCTCTTTCTAAGTCATGGTTAATTCTACTCTGTTTTCCACCCAGCTATCTTCTAAACAATTGTTAAAAGCATCATTCACAATGATCATCTTCTCTTCACACTTCTAATTTTGATATTTCTATTATTAATATAGAATATTCCATCTGAGATATATACTGTACTAGGAATTGGGTTGTATGAACAAGTACCTGTATGTAGGGAAGTTTAGAAAATAAGAATAAATATCAAGGATTTTTCTTACAACAGGACTAAGAACTTTGATTCACAGAAAAACAATTAGCAATAACTAATAACATAGATAATTTAGAAATGCCTAAATGGAATTAGCTGATTAGAGATTTATAAATTGTTTTATCAAAAACTAGAGAAAGGGAGAGAGGAAGGGAAGAAAGGAGAGAGAAGTAAAGAGAAAAGAGGGAGAAGTAAGGAGAAAAGAGATAGATAGGAGACAGGACAGAAGAGGGAAAAAAGAAGAGGGAAAGGGAAGAGGGAAACAGAAAGGGGAGAGAGAAAGAGGAAACTGGGAACCAATTTAAAACATACCTCCAGTGTGGTGTGAAGCATTAGTGACTCCAGTAGTATTGCTACTCTGGTCTTTAATTACAGCAGGTGAGGCACTAACACCTTCTTCATACCATATATTGCCATACAATGTTTTAAAAATAGTTGTTATATCTTCTTGACTAAGAATGAACTGTTAAAAAATAAGATTTTAGAAAAATAAAAGAATACACAAACAAAAAAGAAAAAAAGACTTGCTCTTTTTAACACCCCTACTTCATATACTTAAAATTCTGGGAGAAAAAATGAAAGACTTTCATTTTAGCTCTCTATAAAACCAATCTCTAACACATTAAAGATGTTTACTAACTAAACATTCCATTTCTAAGTGACCATGTGATTTTTAGTAGCTTGTGAAATACAGAACTAAATTAGATGCCAACATCAATTTAGCTATGAAAAATGAACTATTTGTTATGAATGTACCTAATAATCTAGTAATTTCAAACCTTTAAAACAAACTTTCATCTTCAAGTAGTCATCTAGCGACTTTGGACTCTTACTTAATAAGCATCTTATTTTATAAATAACAGAATAACCAAAATAATATATTACACTTGTGTAATGAAAAATAGTTCAGAATGTGTTTTATATGAATTATTTTGTTTAAACCTCACAAAAATCCTAGGTGTATAGAATACAATCCTGATTTTATAAGAGAATAAAGCTAAACAGTTAAGTAACACCCTTAAGTTCACACATACTTAAAGAACTAATTCAACCCCACGTTTTGAAATTAGCCTAAAATCAACAGTTTATGACTTGAGAGGTATGTGTTACCTTGGTTTGGTCACAGTAGCTAGATAACCTTGTCAAACATTATTCTAGATGTTTCCATAAGATATCTTTTATTTTATATACTTTTATTGGTGCATTATAGTCTCACATCATAATGTAGTTCTTAGTGATAGTAACATGTATGCACATAGCACTTGGTGAGCTTTCCCCCAGCTCCCTCTCCACTCCCCACCTTCCCCATACAGGATATTGAGATTGGCATTGGTGTTAATGATATCTTTTAGATGAGATTAAACATTTAAATCAGTAGGGTTCAAGTAAATCAGATTTCCCCCATAATGTGGGTGGACCTCATCCAATCACTTGAAGACACTCACTAGGAAAAAGAGTGACCTCCTCCAAGCAAGAACTCTGCTAGGAGACTGCATTTAGATTGCTGCATCACTAACCTTTCCCTGTGTATCCTCTACAGGTCTATACCAACTCTTGTACCAATTCCTTAAAATAAATCTCTCCCTCCCACCTCCACATACCCTCTATATTGTTTCTCTTTCTCTGGAGACTCCTGACTAATATAACAGCAATAATGTAAAAAAAAATACCAATGAGTTTTATATTGATATACTAAAGACCATTTTGTTAAGCTACTTTAGGCTTACTTCTAAACTTGTCAGGACTGTTACTTCTGGTTGTTATAAGTCCATAGTGATAATTTTAATCTCACAAAATTTAAGTTTTATTTGCACCAGGGTTCTTTACCACACTTCAAAGATGATATATTAATCTAGTTTTTAATATTAAGTCTGGGTATACCTTGTCTGTGCAACTTTTATTTTACATTTTTTAACTTTCATTCCTTCTTTTATTCATGGCGTTTATTTTGTGATTATGGAGCAAGCATTGCAAAAATAGTGGGTTCATATAAATTAGTAAACTGATATTAGTATTATAACATCTAAACCACATCCTTCAATTAGTTCATGTATACTGAATATCCTTCAAACACTGATTTTAATCATCGCTTTTCACTCTTGTCAGTAACTAAGTGGAAGAAGCTGGAAGAAATATAAGGGCCCCAGGATTGCTGGTGTGTGACTCCTACATGTCAAGGCAGGCTGTGTGTACAAGCCCTGAACACCCTACAAGTCAGAAATGACAAGGTGTCGCACTTGGTCTGGATGCATTAGACTAGCTGACTTGATTCCAGCCTCTCCCTGACACAGAGGATGAGGTCCCAGAGACACCAAATGTGTAATCTCTGGAGTGGGCTGCAGCAGCTACTACTCAAGTGAATTCAGTAGGGGAAGATTCAACTTCTGCCTAGGGAGTCCAGGCATCCAGGCATTTGCAAGGGGACATGCAGCATCACAGGAACATTCTGCATGAACATTCTTCCTTGGGGAAGAATGACGGAAGCAGTACCGCTGTTGTCCCACAAAAATATGCCTAATAACAGGCCACTAGCATGGGAATTTCCCCAACATGCTGGGTGGAACTTACTACTTATGATTTATAAGTTTCTATCTGTTATCTTATTAATATAAAGAGACTTCAAATATTTAAGAAGATACCTTCCATCTCTGATCCTATAAGTTAAAGCATCCATATAATCTTATACATTAAGAGCTGAAACTGGGTGTGTTGGCACACTCCTGGAATCCCAGTACTTGGGAGGCTGAGACAGGAGGATCACAGGTTCGAGGCCACCCTCAGCAACATAGCAAGGCTCTCAGCAACTTAGCGAGACCCTGTTTCAAAATAAAAAGTAAAAAAGGGCTGTAGCTCAGAGGTAGAATGTTCCTGGGTTCAACCTCCAGTACCAAAAAAAAAAAAAAAAAAAAGTGAGAATACTAATGCAATCTCAATACCATGTATGGGGAAGGGGGGGAGTGAGGAGGGAGCCAGGGGAAAGCCCACCAAGTGCTGTATGCATGTATGTCACTGTCACTACATTATGAAATACATTATGATGTGAGACTATAATGCACCAATAAAAGTATTTAAAACAAAAAAGAGCTGAAAGACTTTCAGCTGACACCATGTTTTAAAATCTGAATATAATTTTGACTCAAAAGTCTGAAATCTCTAAAATGATGGTTTTCTCTTTTTAATAAAATTGTATAGCCAGAAACAGGGAAATTGGAAGTGGAAGGAGGGAAAAGGATTTAAATAGGCTTTTAAAGAAAACTTGCGGAGTTCATGTTGCCGTCACTTTGGTAAAGCACGTGATAGTTTTGATTTCCATCCAGTCAAAAGGGAAAATAAGAACTTGTGGGTGTTACCATGAGAGATCTGTGAAGCAATGCCAACTTATAGGCAGGTGAAACTATGCCTAAGGTGATGACAACACTCGCCATTTTCATCTTCAACCTTTCCATTCTTCTAGAACATTCTCTTTCTTTATATACTTTTTCTAGGTTATTCCATATATGTCCATGGCTTCACTTATATGTTGATGACTCCCAAATTAATATTTCCAGCCTAGACCCCTCTACTAATTCTCCATTAATATATCTAATTGACTAGCATTGTTTCCTTCATGGAATTCATCATAATTTGTAAACTATTTTAATTAAAAGCAAATGTGTTCATTTATTATTTTACTATCTAACTGCACAGTCCAGAGGACCATCATCACCAACCTCTACCTCCCTTACTGAGTAAGAGAAGATGTCATATCATCTTTGTCACTGTATCTCCAATATCTAGCACAGAACTGGCACTCAAATATTTGTTGTTTTTTTTTTTTTTTTGCGGTACCGGGGATTGAACGCAGGGGCGTTCTACCTCCGTGCTATACCCCCGGCCCTATTTTTTATGCTTGATTTTGAAACCGGGTCTCACAAAGTTGCGGAGGGCCTCACTAAGTAGAGAGAGAGAGGGAGAGAAAGAGAGAGAGAGAGAGCGCTGAGGCTGGCCGCGAACCCAGATCCTCCGGTCTCCGCCTCCCAAAGTACTGGGATTACAAGCGTGCGCCACCACGCCCGGCTAAATATTTGTTTAAAATTTAAGAACTTGCCAGGCATGGTGGTGCACGCTTGTAATCCCAGTACTTGGGAGGCTAAGACAGGAGGATCGCAGGTTCGCGGCCAGCCTCAGCTACTT